>VYZS01038931.1:8820-22492 GCA_013400695.1 Neodrepanis coruscans
TAAGTAATTTTTACCACATAAATTCCCTGCTTCTGTGTGAGCAAAGATGAATACTTCGAGTCTTTCAGTTTAGGAGATCTTCAAACAGACAATAGTGTGTAAACAATCCCAAAGTACATAACTTTACTAGAAAAACCTCCAGTCTGTGTGCAAGGGCTTCAGAAAGGCCCCTTCATCAGATTTCCTTCTGCTCTTCACACTGAACAAAGCCTTGGCTGACAATACTGAAATCTCCTCCTTTATTTGGACTAAACCCCCTTTGCAGGAGAAGTATGCAAATGCTGTACGTGTTTCCCTTGCTGAGGCTACTCTAACCCAGCTATCTTTTCACTGTCTATTTTCCTCCAGCAGACCATCCTACTGGCTGACAGGGAGACCAGCTTTTTAATTCAATCTTTCACAACGCTGACAGTTGGATGCTGGGGCCTGCCATGAACTCCAAAAGGAGCTCATTTAGTCATAATTAACTATTCCCTGAATATTTCCTAAGGTATGGTAATTGTGCTAAAAGCCAACAAGCGAAGCATTCATTCTGGTTCTCTTTTAAACTTTTATTTTTCCACAGCAGTCTCTTTCTCCCCTTATCTCCCCGCCTACCCACCCCCCTGCCCCCCGGCTTTTTTTTAANCAAAGTTAGAGATTTAATCAGTTGTTAAATTAAAGTATTCTTGAATATTTGGGGGAGTTGAATGGAGAAAAAAAGTGGAGAAGTGCTAGGAGTACCTCGAGATGGGCAGGAAATAATTTTTAGGGAGCTGCAGAAAACTGTGATGAGGGCAGTTCAAAAGGCAAAGTCTGCCATACGATACAGGACCCCATGGCAGCACTGAGCTATTCAGCTGGGTAAAACATAAAGAAAAATGAAATGAGTAGAACAGAGCTATGACATTAATGCAGAATGATGGACATCCTATTTGGGTAACATGGAGTCATGAATATACATTTATAATTCCTTAGATATGGTGATAAGTGATCTCTTTCTATTAGCACCAGAGTATATATATATGACCAACTTAAAATCTTGAAGTTATGCAGATGTAAATCACTTTACATACTATTCCTCCCTCCTCTCCACAACACAAGCATGTCCTGCTGAACGCAATGGGGTTCTCACAGGAATAAGATATGACGGATCCAGCCCTATATATACAACTCATGTTTATCATTGTTGAGATGGAAAACCTTGGGAAGCTGACATGAATTAATTACCTTAAAAGGCAAAATGTGACCTCAGGTCTGCTCTTACTTGTTTTCTGGTTTTGTTTAAATGAAGGAAGGGCTGACAGCACTCTCCATTTACTTACGGACTTTGCATCTGCTGAAATTCTCTGCCTTACAGAAAGTCTGGGACTTACTGAACACCTATCCATCCTAAATGTGCATAGTGTATACACAAAAGCAAGAGACAACAAAGCTAAATCTCTTCACATTCCAATCTCCTTTCCATTTGGATGTGCACCAGGAGCAAAGAAATCACTGTCTTTTGCAAAGAATCTGCTACAGCACCATGTGCGTATATGGGTATGGGGTGTGTGTATGTGTGTGTGTGTTAACACTGAAAATTCAGCAACTGTGCCCAAAGGACCAAACACAGCACTAAAGTTCCTTATTACTGCACAGCACTTTTCCAGAGCCACAAAATGTGGTAGGACTTTCCATAAACAATGTGAGTAAAATCTCTGAACCTCAGAATTTACATCCCAGGTTTCACATATAGTGAAAGAAATAAAGTCAATAAACAAAGAAAGAGATAAGGAAGAGTGAGGGCAGAATTTCAGGCAACTAGGTTGTGCAAATACTCATATTACTTATGTTCACATATTAATGATTCTGTTTTCACTTTTTGGTAGTATCCACATACAAATACCCTTATACTACATTTGCTTTAAACTTGTAATTTATTTCAGAACTAAAAGACTGCAATTTTTTTAGTTCAAACACTAGAGTGCAAACAATGTTTTGAAAAAAGAATCTTAATGTTGGAGAGTAAAATATTTCTAAAATCCTCTTCCCCTCTCTTTATTCCTAGACTATAACAAACTTGTGGATCAATGTGGTTTGCAACAGCAGGCAAAAAAGCACGAAGAGCCTTCCTGCTGACAAGCATGTTGCTAGAAATCTTAATGAACTATCATGGTCTGGGATTTTGTTTTCTTAGGGGAGGAGGTTTGGGGGTGGGGGTTGCTTGTTTAACTTCTGTGCATTATCGTGATCACAACACACAGTGGATTAACAACAGACATTTAAAACAGAGCATCTCTCAGTAGATATGAGCTGAGAATGTTAATGCTTGCTAGCAAGAAACTATGCTTGTTCTCATGCAAATAAAATAGGTGAGAAATACGACACAGATAAGGTTTGCAGATTTTGCCTGATGGAGCTCCTGCTTTTTTGTCCGTAGTGTTCTAGGTGCTCTGGAATGGCATTGCTTCCTCCAGTCCAGCAACCAGAGAACTGTTTTCTATCTCTAATGGTTCTGTAAGGACCCATGCATTCAGACCGTGTTGCATTTATTCTCTTCCTTCCACAGTAACTCACAGAAAGAGAATCAGATTGTTAAATCACTCTGCTCATTTCAATCATCTTTTTGAATCCCCAGCTGTGCTATAGTTTCTCTGCCCTGCATTTAGGAGTTTGGCAAGCAAGATTACCGCATCCTGCCTTCTAGTGACATAAGCAGTGCTGTGACTTACTAGCAATCCTCCTGGTTTTAATATCCCACAAGCCAATACAGTAGTCTCCCAGAAAACTGTGAGGTTTGGAGGTGATTTTGGGGAGACAGAAGAACAGCCCACTCAAGACAGCAAGGACTCAAAAATTCAGAAAATATCAGCTTTTATGTTCTCTAAGAAAATAGAGCAAGGGTTAATGATCCAAATGCAATGCTCCATCTGCTAAGACAATCAAAATCAAGACTTATGCACAAAGTTCCTAGTGGAAGTTTTTCACGGGGACAGGTTAAAAAATCTTTGATATGCTTCAATCTATCTTAATATATCTGCTTGAAGATTTAGTAATATATGTAAATAATTTGTGGGATATTTAACGTAGGGGAGGACTTAATTAAAAAAAAAAAAGTGGTGAGGCAAAGTCTTAAAAAAGGATTTTGAGAGAGAGAAATATTCCTTTACTGCAGCCCACAGTTAACAACACAGATGAAAATGTGAATGATATCAAAGTCAAGGATTACAGACACACATTAAAAAAATGGTATGGCCCAAACCTACATTGAACTTGTGGATTGTTTTATATTGCCCTATTTAATTTGAAATATAATAAATAAAGCAAAAGTTGAAATGTTACTGATTGAACCATATTTCATCAACAGTTGCTCACCTTACAAAGATATTTAGATGACCTCAGGCCTCACTGGATTTTTCTATCACTCTCTACATATCCACCTCCTAAAAAAGACATAGGCAATTCATACAGGAAGTGTTTTTACATAGAAGTAATGATAAAAGGAGTCACTGACATAAAATATGGACCACGTGTTAGAGCTTTTTCCCATGTGAAAAGTGATGCACAAGATGGGTGGTATCACAGAACACACACTAGAAAGTTCCAGTGATTTCTCAGAAATTTGGGAGAGAAAAGATATACAAATCAGATGATGAATATGCGATTCTCCCACTCACTGCTTCTGCCTCATCTTCACTAGAGAGTCAAGGAAGAATTTATTTAGGACAGAGAAGTCAGAATTTGAGTGAATGACAAACAACTGCAAGAATAATAAGCTTTGAGGGACAGTAAGGAATTTATTAACTCCTTCCTGGCTATTATTCTTAATTTGAATTATCAAGTTCCTAGAAGCTAGGAAAATACTTGAGCCAGTTTTGAAAAATCGGAAGTTGCCTGGTTAGAAAATGAGGAGTAATGGTTAAATTCTTTCATCGATTTCAGACCAGACTTTTTTCTCTTGGCAGAAAAAATATAGATATGTGGGTGTTGTGGGCTAAACAGTGAAAGGGGGGAGGAGGGGTATCTAAAATTTTTTTTGCTTCTCCTGAGAGAGGGGAGCAAGCGAAACAGCTGGGTCCCAGCACCTTGCAGTATGGTGAGGGCAGCAGCGGAGCACAGACTGGAGTGTCACCGCCCGGTCTGTGGCTTGGGTCTGGCCCAGTCCCTGGTGCTGCAGCGGTGCGCGGCAGTGGAGATGGCACCACTCCCCGCCTGCTCCTGCCACAGCCCCACTGGATGTGGAGAGCAGTGGGGCTGGTGCGGGGCCAACCTGGCCTGGCCTGGCCCAGCCCTCACTGCTGTGATGGAGCTGAGCTGAGACGGGGAGTGGCAGCGCGACTGGGTGCAGCTCAGAGCATGCCGCTGCCGTGCGGCGGGAACAGCAGCAGGACAGCACCACCGCCACAGGGGCTTCATGCTGGGCCAGTCGGTGGTGCTTGCGGCAGGCTCCCACCCGCTTCCCCTGCCCGCACTGCACTGCTGCAGCTCTGCCAGGCGTACCGTGGACCTCCCACTGAGCGCACCACGGCTTGGTGTGCATGTGGGGCTTCCCCGGCCACCACGGCACTGGCAGGGAGGTGGGCGGTGGTGGCAGCCCCTTCCCATGGCGGGTGTTGCCCCAAGCAGTTTTAGTGGCAAATGCCACCATGTTTGCCTCATGGTGAGGTTCGGAGAGGGGACAGCACACAGTGCCATGTGACACCAAACCAGGCTGCCAACCAATTGAGGAGTGATGCTCACTAGAAAGGGAGTACAAGAAAAAATGAGAACAGACACCCCATAAAAGGAGCAGCAACAGAAGTCGGCTCTCTCTCAGCTCTCTCGGCATGAGCAGCAGCACATGTCACCACAGCTCGAGCAGAGAACCATGCGCCTTCACGCAGCAGCGACAGGAGTGTGGTATCTCTTCCATTGGATCCCCTGGGGTTTCCTTTCACTCTTGATTTTTCCAGCAGCATTGGAATGGGACCCTGCCACATCACCTTCCCACCTCTGCCCATGTGGCAGCACTCCTTCTTCTCTCCCTCCACAGTCCAGCAGCCGGCCCAGAGCAGCAAAGGGGTTAATTCTTCTGCGTATTATTATTGTCAGGTCATTGTTTTGTTACTGGTTCATGGATACCATGGTTTCCATTTTATATTTCACATTTTGTATTTCATATATTCAATAAATTACTGTGTTGTGGTCTTCTCTATTATGTCTCTCGTCTTTTAGTAACACCCCCTAGTGTCCAAAGCAGGACATTGGGAAATACTAATTGTTTAAATTTTTTTTTTTTAATTGTGAGTGATAACTTCTTCGGTCACGAATCTAGGACACAGGTCACTAACCTGTGTCATCCACAGTTCTAGAAAAGAGCTTATCTGCACCTGCCCAATTTCCTAGACAAAACATCCTTCTGCTCATTTCCAAGCAGCTGTTGCCAGATGTAGACAGACATTATAAACACCACATGTTCTTAAATATATTTCAGGGTTAAAGTCTAGCAGGTCTGCCCAGTGCTTACTGTCCTTGTCTTTACTCCACTGAGATAATGGACTTGGAGACTGCCTATACAGTTTACTCTCTTTTCCAAAGAGAAGCCTAATTTTCAAACTCCATACAAATAATTTAAATGCATGTCACTTCCCCAAACAAAGTACCAGAGCAGACATTCAATAATGAAACTTTCTGACCTTCTGAAATTAATTTCCAATTTTTTACTTCAGTAATGGTTGGGCACCTTCACAGCGACCCAAGATGGGAAAAATTCTCCCATGGGATCTGCACAGAAAATATTTTATTCCAATATTTTACTCTCTTTATTGAACTTTGCAAAGGACTGAGCCTGGGTGTTCATTAGTGCAGACTACAGCAGCCAGTGTTCACAGTGCTTATCTGAAAGAACTCCACACTAAAAAGGTGTCTGGAAGGTAAAGAATGTGTTTATGATGCTTTAGTAACTCTTCTTTTTGGCAAACTAGCAGGCTGTTAATGCTGAGCTTTGTACATGAAATATAAAACAGAAAACATTTGTCTGTTAGACTCTACAAATATTTTGATTAAGAAACTCCTTTAAAAAAAGGATCATTCTGATTCACATTAGGTGGAGAAAGGGAAACCCAACAGCCTGTGGCTACACCAGCAAATGCTGGCTACTCCATTACCAACTTTAAAACTTAGATGGATGGAAGAAAATGAAAGCTGAAAAAAGTCCTCAAGAATCTGAACACTAAGTAAATATTCCTCAGCATCCAGCCAAGACTGCTTAAGCAAGAGCTGCAAACTTCTGAGAGAAATATGAGTTTAACATATAAAAGACAAAATTCCTTAACAAGAAGAGATACAGTTTGCAAAATAGTTCTTCAGGAACCTCTTCCAGCATTTAAATCTGAGGTGGAATTGTTATGTCCATGTTAGTTTTGATAAGGGAGCCAGCCAGCCCTACTCCCACTGAAGTCTATAGAATTCTCCTATTGTCTTCAGGAGGAGCAGAGCTAGACTCAAAGCCGCACAAAGATATCACGATAAAAGACTCGGAAGGTACCATAATCTCATCTTATTTTCTTAACATTTCTGAAAAAAACTATGAGGGAAAAAAATATAAATCTATGCAGCCATTTCTACAGATATGCAACATGCCTTTTAAAGGAAAATATAGAGCAGTGAAGCAATTGAATGGTTAGCAACATTAATAGCCAGGGGCTTATTAAACTGTCTGGGATGAACAGTTTGCCTGCAATTTTACCACTACAGAATATCTGTAGATAGACACTGGAGAACACTAAGCATTTTCTAATGCTGATATTTTATACATGCATTCTTTAAGTCCAAGACAGGCAGCGGACCCTGTAGTCTTCATTTTAGATTACATACAGTAAGTCTGAATGCTTTATTTATGTTTAAATCCATACTTTCTAAGGATGTATAGTTTTTCCTGGAAATAAAACTGTATCATGCAACCAAAACTGCGTTCTGATTTTATGCAGTTTGACTAAGCATAAAAAATGAGCTCTTTTGAAATTAAACTTGTGACAGAAACATGTCTTTTTACAACAGCAGCTTGCAGAAAAACCCCAACTCCATTGCATGCAGAAGACAAACCACTGTCCCATGTTAATAATGAATGCAGCTCATATCTGCTGCTTTCTGTTAAATTGCTAAAATTGCCCAGATACACCATTTGAGAGTATGTCAGGTTTAATTAATACACATGACCTGATCACTTCCACAGTTGGGAAGAAAGAAGTCGGTATTCTTTAAATCCAGAGCTCAACCTGGAGATTATGCTAAGCTGCTTCATTCATAGTCCACACTCCTCTGCACATGTCAGGAGGACAGTATTTGTCCCCTCTAGTGATAAACAAATTATACATGAAATCAATTCCACTTCACAATAATTTTCCCTATTGGGTATTATCTTTCCTCCTCTGCTCCCTCCAGTTAAGCTTGCATCCTGTAACTTGCTAATGAGCTGGGGGCTTTCTGTTCCAGGTGGCACCCCCTGCCTCGAAGTCATGACATTTCCCATTTCGAATGCTGCTGGCATTTTTCGACAGCTCCTGCTAACCAGCCTTTTTGACCTGCACTAAGAGGAACTCATCTGATCAAATGCTCTAACCTGCCAATCATGCCAGCAAATGATCTTCACAGTCACTCCCAAGGCAGGAGGGGGGGAAAAAAATGGAGAGTAAGAAAGGGAGAGCAAGAGAGGAAGCTAGCAAGAGAGTGATGGAGTAGGCAAGCAGGCAGCCTCTGCAGCTACCTAATGAGAGTACTTTAAGTCTCTGAGGCAGCTGAAACACTGAAAAACTGGTGGGAAAATTAGGACAGAACCGAATGCCTGGTGCTGTTATAACTGATTTCTCTACACCCTGAGATAATTTTGAAAGGAATACCTCTGAGATGTGCCATTTTCTAAAGAACAGAAGTTAATTTTACCATATAAATAGAAACCAGATATATTCTTCCCTGCCACCATCAATATGCAAACCTCATAATTCTGCTCTGCCAAATGGTGTTCTTTACAGAATTAATTAGGAGCTGTAAGCTTGTTAAATGAGTGTCTTCACCTAGGGAAGATTATGAATATTTTTTTGCTGTTGATGTAAACCATAAATAGCACTTTTAACCTAATTTAAATGCTGGCAACATTTACACCTCTGTATTTACAAGTGTCTGCACACAGATACATAAAACAACCAATACAGCACCTGCAGAGTCTAGATGTGACTTTATGGGCTGAAACAAAACAGAGTCATGATAATGACTCAGTTGTTTTGATTTTGTTCCTTTTATGATGCGACAGATTACTTAGTGCTGTATCTTTCAAGAGCACAAAGATTTAATTGTGTAGATTTTCTTTTCTTTCAGATTGTAAGATAATGAGATTCTAATACACACACAACACACATACTGAACAAGAGAAGTACTAAAAGCAATTGTAAAATAAAAATTTCAGGGAGAAAACTTAAATAAAAAGGCTTACACCATGATATTGCATGCTGTGATTGTATTGTTACAATATACCTGCCAGAAAACATAACGCACAATTAGTCCTTATATTAACATCAAAGGACAATTGCAGAAGTGGCTGTACAGAATTACTATCCAGGTTACTAATGCCTGAGAATGATCATCCATAAACACAATTCAAAATACATACATGGTAAAATACATATATGGTCCAAAACAACATTAATAATCTATAACAAGACCACAAAATTATGGAAATACTCAATTCTATTTCCACTTCTCAAAATACCTGAAGATATTGTGATATTGTTTCAGTGCTATTCAGTGCTATTCTATACGATATATTTTTATTAGAGAATTTAGTATTTTTTCCTGAAATTTTTGTTTTCCTCCTGAGACTTTTCACAGCAATTAACATTAGGAGCATGTGGAAAACCCATCCACTCTCATCCCAGTTTATGAGGCATAACAAATTAACATTATTAACAGAGTTGTAAACTATTGCTATATTTTTACACAAGAACCTTCCCACAACTAGAAGTATTCATGTACATTTACTTTAATGGGTGTTGCCTTCAGACCCCAAATGGTTTGCAGTCTGTTTGTTTCAGAGCAAATCAGGCAACGTAAGCTACAGACTCAAAATGGCAACATAAAGTGTTCTCTCCACAGAAACAATTGTGGTAGATGGAATAACTAAAATCCATTTTTTGTTTATGATCTGGCTGAAAGTAAAATACTCTGTTAATTCTGAACGCTGCAAATGATGCCTGAGAGGCAATGTCTCTCATTAGCTTTGCTGTCTCTCTGGGTTACGGGCTGTGTGTCAGCACTGGAAGCCTCTGCTTTGTCTGGAAACCTCAGTTTCTCCACTTCAGTGGTTCCACTTTCCTCTTAGACAAAGCCTAACTGAGGAGTCACGTGAGGAAATAATCCTAAAGGAGAGGTGACTGTCCATGGGAGAACAGGGAGAGTTGAGACCCTATTTTGTCTCCCTTCCAGTCACTGTCATCTATACATTGTCCTTGCTGCATTCAAATGTCATCCCAGACTATCAGCCCACTCAAATGGCCTTTCATGCCTAGACACTTCTTAAAGCATCAACGGATCACAAAGACCATCTAGTGGGAATTGTTTGGTATCCTATTATTAATAATGCAATATAGTGCACTTATGACACAGAGGATTTCACCTTTCATCTCCTAAATTTAACAGCAAACAAACTGGAAAGAGAGATAAACAGCATTGCAAATGAGCACACGCATTCATGCAAATATCACTAATATCTTTCCTACAGCATACATGACTGTTAAAATTACAAACCTCTACACTAAAAACTATTTGAAAATGAATCTTCACAGTGCTGAAGGCAAGTCATCATGCATTAGAAATGAACTGAAAATAGGCTCCATACTATGCCTCAGTGCAAGAAAATATGGTATTGTCCTCAACCAAAGTTATCCGTGACAGTAGTAACACTTCATTTTTCTTCTGCCAGCTCTGCAGCTGATTTGGCCATGACATATAGCAATTAAAAAAAAATAATGCCAATAAATATGTAGCCACTAATTTTACATAGAATGACATGGAGTATATAACTGCAGGAAGAAGTGAATTTCTTCTAGCCATGTAGGTTTGAAACTGTTGTCCTACCAAATAGAGTACGTAATAGTAAAAATGAAGACCTCCCCTCTCTGTCCTGCTTCCTTTCTTTCCTCCTTCTTTCCTAAAGAAACTCCCAAAGTACCTCTCCTCTGAGAATCCTATCCATGATTTTAGAAATCCTGATCAAGCCTACATTATTTCCAGGAATAGATACTGTCATGGTCTTCCAGTCTCCAGGTTGGGCAGGCTTACAGGACAACCAGGGTTCTGCTATCTTAGTGAGACTACAAGGCATCTATCACCAATTCACCCTCCATACCTCTGTGCGTTAAGTTACCAACTCTTTCCATCAAAGAAGCCAAAAGACTTTCTAATTCCTATGAACAACTTGATCGGGTGGTGGGTTCTCTTTACTGTGGAATACTGGGGGACCTGATGGACTCTTCCTCCATCTTCAGTCCCCACATGTGACTTAGATGGGTGGTTAACATGAAGACAGTCTTTCAACGGTCAGCTATTTGCTCAGTCCACTTCACCCTCTGTGCAGAGCCCAGTGAATACAGGTGGATTTTCTTTATGGCTGAAGAGAGGGCAAGTTCAGCCTATAACTTTCATTTTAGATTAACAGAAATAAGATAAGAGATATCATGAGGAGAACATAGCTCAATGCCTGCAGGTTTTCCCTTTTGTATTTAATTTATGATATATTTTATCAGTGTGGTGATCTTGTTCTTTGATATTAAGTAAAGCACAGCCGAAACAGTCTCATAAAACCACTATGCTGTCAACATATGAAAATAATGGCACTAAAAATATTAGAGAGCCATAAAGTGTCTTGGATTTTGCAGCTATCTTTCACAGATAATTACTAATTTAACATTTTTAAAAAATTGATGTTACAATTNTTCAGTGCTTAGGCCTCCATCTTTTCAACAGCAGTACACAATGACTGTTTGTATACATCTATCTGAATCCATCTATTAAAAAAAAGGTGCATTAAAAAATTAAACTGGAAACTGCTGTACTTTTATAGCTCTGTTTTTCTCTCTCAATCTGGTTTTAAACTGAATTTTGAGATTTTTGCACCTATAAAGCTACTGGCTACTTTCAGCCTTTGATTAAATCAGCAGTGACAAAATCTGGCAGACATGCAGTCTCTCAGTCCAGAATTTATCTTTCATGCAGACCTTTCTCCACTGTAATTACTACAATTTTATCCCCTGAAGCTGCAGAGATAAAGACTTAGATGTACAGTATATATGGTTTTCCACAGTGTTTTAGCAACACTGGGATACCCAGAACAGAGTAAATGCAGGGGAGTAATGAATGAGGATGGCTTTTCAGTACTGACTGCTGGAGACATGCACTGCTGGACTACAGGGCAAGGCAGACAAAAATTATGTTCCCATACAACAGAGCTGAAGAGACACTCTTACACAATTGATAAATGTAAAACTGAAGATGAAGAACAAAAGTGAAACTATTTGGATGCAGATGCAGTAACAGTCACCTCTCTAGCCAGCAAAGACAAAAAGATAATTTTACATAATGATTCTGTGCTGCTGAAAATGCCTGGTTACAAGCAACCAAATAACTATCACTTTTTGCTGTTATAGTGGTAACTTCAGCTTTATTCTGTTCTACACAGCTGAGCTGACCTGAATGATGCCACCATCCCTCTGATTGGCTGGGCTGGTGTCAGTTGCTGACTTAAATGGACACAGGATAAAGAACTCAGCATCCTGCAATTGAAATTCAGGATTGCTCGGATGCATGTGCATGTGGTGAAGCAATACAAATAAAGACCACATTTTGTTTTGCTTCAGTGAATCGTCAAAGAGATTTAGAAAGCCAGGGGATCGCATTATGGTAATACAGGTTAAATACTTTAAAAGCATATGGTGTTACTATCGTGAATGAAGCTGTTCCTGCTGGCTCCAGGAAGCAGACAATAGGCCAGAAGCACATCTTGTGTCTCTGGTCCACCAATGGCAACTGGGGATAATAAATAACCACAAGAAGACACTGCGTGCAATGGTATCAGGTAATGCCTCGTCTTTTCAATTACTATTTGACTCATCCTTCTCCAGAGAGGAACAAGCTTTAGCCATGTGTTCCACTGGCCAAATGGAAACAAAGCTCTGGAGTTTCTTATGGTCCCTTCTTGTCTAGATAAAACAGTATCTGTAGAGATGAATGACTACAGTATATACAGTGTGACTCAACAATACATGTAGAGATGGGAATGCTTCCACTGAGATGCCTTGTCCCCACAGGGAAAAAAATATCAGTGAAAACCATTAGGTACAAAATAAAATTTTTTTGCTTTATAACAAAGCTTTAAAGATGGTTCAACATGGCCAAAAGATTTTTTCCTTTTCTCCACTAAAGGCTGCATCTAATTCACTGCTGACAGATTCTTCTGTGTGCAGTGGAACTCATTACCACATATTTGCTAGTTTTCTCCAGTAGGGAGCAGCCTCAGCATTGACCTTGGTAACTCCCAAATGTCAGGTTTTTCCCCATGGGCACTCGAATAATATGTTGTCTCTTCTTGGAGCCCAAGACAATGACACAGTGTGGTCCACAAAACCCTATTAGTAGTCTAAGCCTGAAAGGTATTATCTATGTTTTCAGAAACATGTCCTAGGTTACTGCTTTTTCAAAGAGTTTTTTGGATTTATGAGCTGCAGATAGGCAGTTGAAGCACTGCAGTATTTTAAAGACAGTAGAAATTCTCAGAAATGCCAAATTCTCCAGCTGCCCCTTGCAGCTATTTCTGAGGGCATCAGACAAGCTCTAAACAATGATGATGGATCCATTTACAAATGTACTGCCTTTAGCTTCTCTCCTTCACCAATATGCCAGAAATTGCTGCTTCCAAAATCAACAGATGATGTCTCAGCCACTCCTCCATCAATGTCTTTGCCTTCCAAACCCTAAAGAAAGGTGGATTTAATTCAGTGGGTGCACTATTATGGCAGTAACATCTGGCAACTGTGTGAGAGACCAGCAGGAGATGATAATTTCTTATCACACCAAGATTTGGCNTCCAGGAGACAAGCTAGAAGTATTTGTTTGCATATGGTTTATTTCACAATGTGACCCATCTCCTTGCACTATTTTTACCTTCTAATTTTCCTTTATCCTATTAGCTGTGATGTTATCTGCTTATGCTCGCTGACATTTTAACAGCTTGTACTGATTGCCTCCATCCCTCTAACTCTACTTGCCTTGTTTACCTGCTAACGTCATAGCCNTTGCAGCTATTTCTGAGGGCATCAGACAAGCTCTAAACAATGATGATGGATCCATTTACAAATGTACTGCCTTTAGCTTCTCTCCTTCACCAATATGCCAGAAATTGCTGCTTCCAAAATCAACAGATGATGTCTCAGCCACTCCTCCATCAATGTCTTTGCCTTCCAAACCCTAAAGAAAGGTGGATTTAATTCAGTGGGTGCACTATTATGGCAGTAACATCTGGCAACTGTGTGAGAGACCAGCAGGAGATGATAATTTCTTATCACACCAAGATTTGGCACAGGATATTTGTTGAGGCTCTCAATTTTATTTCCTATTTTACCCCCCAAAAAGGGAAATTAGGAACACTTGGAAGGAAGGAAGGAAGGAAGTGAGGACCAGGCACAAA
>VYZS01038936.1:3768-18029 GCA_013400695.1 Neodrepanis coruscans
CCCTCAACAAACAAAGGCAGGTCTAGTAACATGAATAAAATCAGCAGAATTTGACCTAAAAAGCACATCAGTGTATAGAGGTAGAGGGATATAGCCTAACTGAAGCTTGTAAAAAATGCAACAGTTCCTACACAGCTTGAGTTTTACACCAATAAACAGCCCTTTTGTGATATCATTTGTCTAAATACTGATCAGAACATATACAGCTTTGCAAAAGACTATCTTTAAGCATTTTTCTTAGGATGTTTAGATCCACAGTTTCTGAGGAACACAATTTAAACAGTGCATTGAAACATTTGTTTCAATTGTCACAAAGTAACCCAGACCGAAACAGAAGATTTATGCTTTGTCAACAGTTCCACAAGGGCAGTTCCCATTAGAGATAACAGATGCTGACCCTCTGCATCCAGGGGTAGAATTGGACCTTCTGACTTACTGCATCCAAGATGCAGCACCCATTATTCTCATGGATGAAACAAACTGCACTGGCACAAGTTGCCCAGAGAGGTTGTGGAGTCTCCCTCTTCGGACATGATCAAAAGCTGTTTGTACATGGACCCAGGCAACTGGCTCTGCTTGCACAGAGCATTCAGACCAGGTCCTGAGGTCCTTTCCAACCTCAAGCAGTCTGTGTTTCTGTGAAATGGGCAATGCTGTGATGCCTCTTACAGACACTGCAGACTGTTCTGGATACTGTGGAGATATCACAAGTTACATCTCAAGGTTGTTCTTCAGTAAATGCAGAAACACCCAGACTGTTGAAGTGACAGTTGTTAGAGGCTGAAAGCTGAGGGAAACTTCAGGGCACAGGCTGAGGGCTTGAGAAGTGGCTGGATTCTCCTCATCCTGTTCATAAACTGCAAACCCTCCACTCTTAGATGTGCAGTCAATAGTTTACAGGCAGGGACTCATGCTCATATTCTACAACCGAAGCCAGCAGCCTTTTAAGACATCCATAGCCTCCCTTGTATTTACTGACAACCTAACATAGTGGGAAAGCTGAACATACCACAAAAAAANTGAAGAAGAGGTTGCTGGCTGGGATGAATGGGAAAACCAGGAACAACAAGCCAACCAAAACTTCTTTGTGTTCCAGTTTCTGCAATAATACAAAATGAAACAAGTATCAACTAAAAAAAGCCAATTTAATTCACCACTAACTTTACCCTTCCCTTTTGAGTCATAAAAAAAGCAATTTGGATTAACATTTGATATGTTTTGCATTTAGAAGAAATTGTTCCAAGACATTGTTCTTCGATACTTACACACTGTTTGTACATCTAATATGTCCAGAAAGTGCACAAACACTACTAACAGTGTATATTGATACCTTTTCCAAGGTCAGCTCTACTGTATGCATGGCATAGCTAGTACTTAAGATACAAATCCATACTGGCAACATATAAGTAGAGAACAGTGTGAATGTATACATTAGCCTGTCTATGGCAGTGTGACTGTATGTAAATACAGAAACACATATGACATACACAGACTGTTGTGTTCAATCCTTAATGTTTATAACAGAGAAAAAGCTGTTCACAATCAGTCACATTTTCTGTAAAGAAAACTAGCCCAAATGACACATTAATGCAGACATTTTATCCCTTTCAACAAAATACCTAAACTTTAAATGATACTTTTGCACACAAGGTCTCCATACTCTATAGTCAGGAACTTGAGACATCCTGTATTGTAAAATTAATGTTTTTCATTTGAGTTCAGCTAATGCCCTTCACTTGTGCTCACTTTAATTCTAGCTCTCTCTTTGAGGAAAAATTGAATTACCACATGCAATTCAAAACAACTGTAAGTTGTGCGGCTGACACAAGTGTCTTGGGATGCCAAATCAGCAGTGGCCACTGATTCTGCAATGGAGAGACCCAAGCTTCAAATTTAGCTCCACCCCAAGAGAGTGCATCAGCTCTTGCTTTCTTCCAATGATCTCAAAGAATGACATTGGGCTAACAGAAGTGTAGCTTTAGGCCTGTTCAATCACCTGAGCAGACATCTGTGTTTTCCTGCCCCGTGATGCTGCTGCTGATCATCTGCCACAGAGCCCTTCCAAAGCCATTGGGAGAAGCTTTGTCACGCTTACAAACAGATGCAACCAGAATCATTTAATGGCAATTTCTCAGCTTTGGAGAGCAAATTGATTTCTCTGCTGGAGGGAGCTAAATTTAGGAATATTGAGCAAGATTTTTGAGTAGAGAAAGGGAGCCCAGTCAACGATGTGGGGCCAAGCAGTACAATCTGTCTTGCTTTTGCAAAGCTACAGACTGTAAAACCAGTTACCACCAGTCTAGACATTCACTGAAATTCAGCAGCTTTCTAATAAAATATATTCACTCTGTTCTATGGGAAAGACAATGAATATTTTCTATGGGTACTTGAAAACAAGTCAGGAGGCTCTGACATTGCTAAGTTGAACCTCAG
Source organism: Neodrepanis coruscans (assembly GCA_013400695.1). Classification (NCBI taxonomy): domain Eukaryota; kingdom Metazoa; phylum Chordata; class Aves; order Passeriformes; family Philepittidae; genus Neodrepanis; species Neodrepanis coruscans. The sequence goes on from VYZS01038936.1 coordinate 6,202, forward strand.
GGTCACAAAAACGTGCACTGATTTCCCCTGGTTCCAAGAGCAAACACGAGTCAGAGAGGAGCAGAATTCATGTCTCCACACTTCTTCATCAATATCTGCTTTAAACAGCACCACAGTTATCTGTGGTGCTTCTATTATCCATTTCTTCAGTGCCTTGGAATCACAGTTACTAGTGCCTACATGCAGTCACCTAAAATACTTAGCTTTCAGAGCTGAAGATGACAACAATCCATAAAGCTGATGAGCAGAGGTGCCCGGTAACGAACATTTTGGCTTGTAATTACAATAGAAAACTCAATAGGAAAGAAAAAGAATTAAAAATTATTTCTCAACTCTGAATGCAAATTATCAGTTGTAGCTCAACTCCAACTTCCCTCCAAACTAGCTCTGGACATAGCCTCCTCTTCTCTCTTACCATATGACACTCCCTTCCCACCTTGTCTGACCTAAACCCCATGGGTTTAAAAACAAAGACCAGAAGGCACAAGAAGGTATGTTAGGCCAAAGAGAGTATACATCTAATGCATAAAATGTTCTCCATCCCCTTTCCCCATTACTTTTGTGAAAAATTATATATATATANGTTGTTCTTATTTCAGATCAAAATGCCTTTATTTTATGTTCTTAAGTTTAAATTTATATAACTTGGAGAAGTATATGTATAATCTCCTTTATAGAATGTGCCTAATTGTATGTATGGAGAAGTTGCCACTACAAGAAACGTCTGTAGAATGAAAATGAGCATGTGCAGACGTAACTTCGCCTCCCGAGGGATGATTTTGACCAACTGAATTTCACTCCGCCTCCTGAAAAGTGGCTCAGACCAATCCAGATAAACTCCTCCCAGATGTATCTGGATAAAAGCCAGACCTGCTTGGAGTGACTTTGAGTTCATAACTTTGGATGTTAAGCTCCCAGCATGCTGTGACCTTGCTCTGCTGCCTCACTTTATTTTTTTTGCTAAAATAAAATAGTTATTTCTTTTAATTATTTGGAGAAGCATTTCTCGTGTTTTTTACACTTTCAAATACTTCTCCAGTTGTTTTTCATTAAATCAATAATTGAGAAAACAACCTCTAGTTAAACATCTCTAGTAAGGACAGGTGTTACTCAAGGCTGCAGCACTGCAGATAAGCAAAGGAAACTGAATGATAGAGAAGACAAATAAATTCTGTACATCAAATGGGAAAGAGGAAAATGTGAGAATCAGCTTAGCTGAAGGAGTAAATGGTATTATTGCATACCCTTTTTCTCTCTCAAGAAGTCACAACTCTAGGTTAATACCATTGAGGGCTGCCAGCTCAGTCCCTCGGGCAGGGCTCAGACGGGAGACCAGCACCCACAAATCAGCCTCATGGAGCAGCAGAACCCTCCACGGTGCTACTGATTTTTGAAACAAAAAATAACTGGCAGCGCCCTTTCTAAAGTATTCCATTCAGGCAGATGATTTTGTGAAGAGATTTGTTGAAGGCCAGGCTCCACACACACAGTCCTGCCTGTGAGCCAGAAGGTCAAACTACTGAGCTCATGCTGTGGTTATCCAAGAAGTCAATCAATAATCTCTCCAAAAATTCATTCAGGCACTGAGTGTATGACACCTCGGCCCTGTGGCTGGGTCCTGCCCAGGAGGAGAGGCTGGGAAGAGCCCCCAAGCAGGGCAGGACAAACAGGTGTGGCTGCTGAGCATCTGAAATTTGTCTGTGGCCATTAGCCAGACAGCCTGGATGAAGCCTCTGGCTCAAGCAATTTCTAAATGACTGGCTGCCCATAGTTTGGAATTCCTGCTGGAGGACAAAGCTCTACTATTCAGGGTCAGATCTTGTCTCTCACTTCTCTAAACTCTTTCTACTGACCAATTAGATACTGAGAAAACTGGCTTTTGCCCTGACCAAGAGCTGCACATTCTTCTATCCTAGCCTTGCCAGGGCACAGCAAAGCTATCAGTCCCTGCCTTTCCAGCAGCTCAGAGAAAACAGAAGAAAGCAGAAGAAAACAGAAGAAATACGACGATGTATTGAAAGGATTGAATGTACCACAGGTGATAACTATAGACAGCTAAAAGCTAAGAGTACAAGTCTCATAAAATAGCATATTCTGCTTTATCCTTTTTCCCTAACAAAATTTAGGGTTCACCTTCTATTCCCCTTTTCCCCGGAGGGACTGACAGATTTATAATGAGTAGGAAAGCAGGATAGAATGGCACAAGAAACTCAGGGACTGACACCACATGGTTGCAGCAACAGAGGCCAGCAGCATCTCCCATTCAACACAAGGCATAGGAGATGACTTTCACATGTCTTTTAAATAAAACAAACCCAACCTACATGTAGCCTGTTACATTTTCCAGACAAAGAAATACTGAGACCAGTTATTTGGTTTAATTACTTTGGTCATATGAGCCCACCTGAAACAGTTGAGCTAAAGGTGTCAGAATCAGCATCTTCTGGGTGCTCAGAGGACTGGTAAAAGCTTTCAAAAAGTAATAGGCAATTTTGTTTGTCTTCCTTTTTCCTTTAAATAAAAAAAGTAAGGACTAGAATTTTTAGGTCATTTCTTCTACAGAGAGACAATTTCTTTCATCTTAAAGGAAGTGCTTTCTTTCAGAAATACAAAACTGATCTTTCTGTCACAGAGGCCACTCTCTGGGTGGGGAAAAAATAAATCCACGAACACCTTTGAATTAACCTTAGAATGATTTCTCTTGTTAAAGACAAGCTGACTTCAAATCAAAACACCATTTCTTATAGTAAATAGCTTGGTGGGAGGAAGGAGTTTTCAAATTCACATAGAACTCATTACAATTAAGCCTTCATTTCATTGTAACAAAAAAACCCCACAAAAACAAAACAAACAAAAAACCAAGCAACAACCAAAAACCTAAACAAAACCCAATTTAAAATCCCCTTACTTTTCATAGACTTATCAAAGAACTAAAGAACACTACTTCTCCCAAGTAAAGTGTCACACCAGCTCAAACAAAGTATCAAAGAATCACTACAAGGGCAAACATCATTAATACAGCAATAAATCACAAAAATTGCTTCCTTGGCAACCTGGGGGGAAAAGGAACAAACTCTTGAATTTACAACAGGAAGAGGTCTTTCCATATTACATATAAGACATATTCCTGAGCCATAAATAAGTATTTACTCACTATAGCTAAGTCACAAGTCTTCTATGAGCCAGAGCCCTCAAAGTACAAATGCAGGAGGTGCACAGATTACTCCAACATTTCTGTCCTAACTATGGACCTGCATAAGCCCACCTTAAATTCCTTATTTTTCCACTTGAGAAAGCATCAGCTGAGGTGCCAGATCCATTAAACCTACACTGTGATGACAGTACTGATGTTCGCATCCCCTGGCACCTCCAAGTGCCAAGGCATTGGAAAGCAGAGCTGTGAGGACAGCATTCCTCCTGGTTGGACTAAGTTCCGCCTCAGGGAAGACAGCAGCTGGGCAAACAAATCCAAGCAAATTCTGTTCTACCTCTGAATGTTTCCAAAGGTGTTTATACATGCTTGCCTGTTTGATGGGAAGGTGGCAATCAAATGGGCTTAATTTCTTCCACTAACAGTTTATTTTGAGAATGAGGCAAGTGTCACCTCTCTACCATTTAGAACAGCTTTGTGAAGTAAAGACTTCCTTCCTACCAAACACATCAATCACCCTCTGACAGACTTCTGGATGGCCCACTGTAGCCAATGAAATGTTATGCTTGGAACATCTGACTGCATGCACAGAAAAGCTGGCATACAGGAAGGTTGGTAGTGCACAGCTGTATAAAAGCGGTGATTGATATTACACATTTTCAAATGCTTGCAGGCCTAGGCCGTCTAAAGAGACACAGAGAGTCAAAGAAGCTACATGACAGTCTACAGACCACAGACACTTCTTCAGTTTATTCCTGACACCCATTTTTGCAAGCCCTTACTGCAGACAGCACACAAAACTATTTCATGAATCCCTGCCATATCACTCAGTCATGAAGCCACAAGTAGCATGCTAACGTGACTCCCCACTAGCCTGTCAAACCACTGGCAGCATCTCACCTGGCAAGAGGTCAGCATCTGCAAACATCTACTCTTGCACTTTCCACATATACAGTATTAAAGATAAAAGGGATGGTGTAGAAGCACATCAAATTCACTCTGCATTCATGCATAAGATGATAAAAAGAAAGCATAAGCTAATCAGGAATCAACCTCAGGGATTCATTCCTTCACAGGAAAAAAAAAAATCAACACCCTGTGGTTGTAAAGCTTCCAGAAGCAAGCACTAGATGCTCCCAAGTCCCAGCGCTCTGGTGCAGGCACAGATGGGTCATGGCAGAGCTGTACCATGCTCCATATATCATCAGCACAGTCTCCTTTAGGTCACCAGCAGAGATCAGGATTGGACATGCACATCTTTATCTTCTGTGACCAAACACGAGGGCACTGTGAAGCTGTGGCTGTTTCGCTCTGCTGCCTGTGCCACTATTTCCAAGTGAATGATGCCAAAAGTCAGGTGTCAACAGATGGTCTGAAAAACTCAAACATTTGGTAAGGAAAAGGTAACTTCCCAGCTTCAAATCTGGCTTAGACATCTCACTTAATCAGCTTGCTCCTACAAAAAGAGCCACAAATTGAGTAATCACTACAATTTATCAGGAGTTTTATTCTTTCGTCTCATTTAAAAAATTAAAAAATCAGCATCTTCAGTAGCACCAGCTGCTTGAATGCCAGGCTTATCAACTCACTGACTTCCTAAAATAACTCAGTTTTCCTTGGTGATCATTGAGTTTTGATAGAAATCACCCATAGTTACTACTGATTAGAATTAACCACATTTTATACTTCACATATAGTCTAAAACCATGGAGATTTCAAACACTATTTTATCATCACTTCTATCTGCTTAATAACTACCTGACACAAGGATACTATTTCAGGCATTTGGCAACAATGAAAGCTACTTTCCAGTGCAGGAGCAGCAGCATCTCTCAGGAACTCGTATACTGGCAAACATAAAGCAGCCAGAATCTGAATCAAAACCCTTGAAAGTAGCATTGGCTCCCCAACCCCTGAAAGTACCATTGGCTTCCCAGCCTAGGATTATCTGAAGAGAAATTTTTGGCATATATCTCAGTCCAACCTAAAGATCCTTCAATTTCCAGAAGGACACAAATTCTGCCCTGTACCACTAGGTAAAAACTATGTTTTTTTTCAGAAATGCTGAAAGTGCCTAAAAATTTTCATTGTTAGAACTGTGGATGTTCAACAGCTCTGGAAATCAGTTTTCTAATTATGGAATAAAGGCAGAAAGTAGTCCTTTCCCTTTTTTATAATCCACAGTAGAGCACAGAAGTATATTCTACACTATTTCACTTTTTATCTTAGTGTCTTAAAGTAAAATTTTGATATCTACTATTTTCTTTTTCCCTGTAGACATCAGCTACCCATCCACTCAGCTGTGTGTTTATGGTCTTTCTCACCCAGGTTTCTAAAATTCCCTGAAGATATAAGCTTTTTTCCCAATCCTTAATCTCCGCAAACTCTAATTCCACTTGACAAGCCAATTTGAGCAGGATGAAGGAGCACACACATCTTTGAAAAAGAAATTAAACATTCCAAAACAAAATAGGAAAATCAACAAATTGCTGCAGGAATTAGAATTATACTTTTGACCTTGTTGTTGTTTTTCCCTCTTCCCTTTCATTCTGAGACTGCAGGCTGCTTTACCAGTTGGGGAAAGCAAAACAAAACAGGTAAAATCTAATGCACCTTACTTGCAGTACATAAAAGCATGATGTTTGAGAAAGCAACTATGTTCATGGTGCGTTTACTCTTAAGAAGGTTACAAAGAACAAGAGGATCCTAACAAAAATACCACAATAGCTTGGCACCCTAAAGTTTAACTAAGACCAAGTAGCTACAATGAGTATCATTACCTTCCCCAGCTGTAAATGTCTTGGTCCTGATTTCACCTACCCTCTCCCACTCACTCCTATTACTGTGCCACTCCAAAACCACTCAGCTCTGAGTGAGCCTTGAAATACAAACTCAAATCAGAAGAAAATGGTAGAATAAAAAGAGTAATTCACTGTTAATATGCTGAAAATGGCAGAACTACCTGCCCCTATGAAAATGACAAACTCCTGCAGGCATTAAGAGTCTGTTTGGGAGATGCTGAATGTATTCATGGTACGGCAAATCAGAACTATGGTTATATTTACTCAGAGTGTATCACACTCCAAACCTGTTATTTCAAACATCTACTGAGAAAAAGGTATTTTGATAGTTCTTGTGTTTGCTTTCTTAATTCAGAACAGCAGTCACATACAGAATAAGAAAGATTTTTTTCTTTTGGTTGAATCAGTCAGCTGGCACAGCAAGTACCCTGGGAAGGCTTTCCTGTTTCTTCCAACCCCACCAGGGACCTGCACGCAGCTGATCTGTTTGCAGCACTCGACAGAGCAGAAATGCAGACGGCGAGGCAGCCGGGGTGCCTCCAAGGGGTTCCCCCCCTTCCTCCAGCTTTCACTAAACAGAGTCTTTCTGGCTTATTACTCTCTCCCTGCAGCAAATATTAACAACAGAAGCAGCACAGAAAAAAACTTGCTGCTGAGGATTAAGAACATCAGTCCTGACCTTCTCTCTCTGTGTGGAAGGAATTCAAGTGGCCCTCAGGAAAATGAAAGCAGGATTTATTTTAAATGGACCTTTTATGAAAATGACTGTGGTTTCCAGCTCGTCAGATAGACTCCATCAATAAATAGCCTTATTCACCTTGCTGTGCCTTTGAAGCAGGTATTGTTCTGGAAGTGTTGTGGCATATAAATTTTGCTAGGCATACTTTCTAACTATACTGGTACTACTGTAGAATATTATAAAGGCAATTGGTTCCCAGAAAGGTCCATAAGCTGTGATTTACTAATGAAATGCCAACCTGGGAAACAAGGCAAAGGTGTCAGGAGTGCAGGGTAAAGTAAATAGCATGACAGAATACACATAGTGAGGGCTAGCAAAAACAACAGGAACATGCACACAAAGAGAAGATACAAATTAATTCCTCTCCTTGATGGTATTGAACATTGTCAGCTAAGAAATTCAGTCTGCGAGTGACTGAAGAATATACTCAGCTGATATTCATATCTATAATCCACCAGATAAATGGCAATATTATGCCAATTACAGCATGAATAAAAGTCATCATAATTTGGTATAAAATGCCTTGTCTTGGCTAAGAAGCAGTAAGCGGGGAAATTTAAAGAGGCAGCATTACTTTTAAAATTAGACTTGAAGTAAAACACGACCAACTGAAGCATATGAAAGGTCAGGATAACACATATATCTCAGTCACACTTAATGAACGTAACTTGAAAAGCATCACAATTTCCTGTGTCACATCACAGGGCAGCAAAGCACGGTCTTTAGAAAGGTATATCCTAGAGGACTTAGATGTATTTTTTTAATTGATGTGAAACTTAAGTATCACTCCCTCCTCAGATATGAGCAAACTGCTGCATACCATTATGTGCTCCTGCTGAACAAGTAGAAGGTGCTGTGAACCACCGTAAAGTCACGAGTATAAACGCATGAGGGCCAAGCAGTACGAGATACAATACATTCCCCAGACTGGTCAGATACAAAAGCTACTGATTCAAATTAGTTTTCCAGCTCACCTGGCTCTGAACTAGTCCACTGCACACACATGAGTTTTCCCACTATCAGTCCTCCATGTATCAGGTATCACAGAGAAAGCAGAATCCGATCCATTATGTGCTCTGTACATATACATTCATATCTACATCTACAGGACAAACCACATTTTAATCACACTGCTAATTAAGCAGCGACCTAAAAATGCCATGCAGCATGGTGCTTCAAACATCTGAAGGGTCTTCTTTTCATGCTCATTGAATTTTTATGACACGTCAAAGAAATAACTGTTGTCCTCATGATAATGCCAAGAATTGTTGTCCTCCCTCCAGTTCACCAGGTGCTTCGCTGTTTCTTCCAGCATAGAAAGGCAGCACTGTGAGCCCTTGGGTATGCCAGTGGCCATGTGAAGCACTAGATCATTTCTCTGACCTTGTAACCGGTATGCTTGACACCCAATGAGAATGTGCTTCACCCATTTCCTTCGTAACCCATCTAGTCCCAAAGCTGGAAGACAGACCACATACATTCCTTGCAGCTGAGGCTGTCTTTAAAAATGAACAATAAAAAAATGTCATCTTCTTTTCCCAACTATTAATTTTTTTCTCGTATGCAGGAGTTTGCAATAACACCTCCAGCATTTGTCACATTCCCAGCACACTACTTGAAACCTGTGCAAGGAACATCATTGCAAAGAGCTGAGTAGAACCTGAGAGTTTTAAGACACACCAGTGACTCCTGGTGCCTTGGTTACAAAACAGCTCCAGAGAGGCCAATCTGCAGAGCATGCTGGGCATTTGCATGGTGAAAAATCAAGGCCCAAAAGGTTTCCAAGAGCTGCTTAATGATGGACTGCAACTTTGCCACATTAGTCACTATGGGAAAATCTTGGTCTGAGATAACACCAAAATCCTTTCCTCCCCCAGAAGGAGTGCCTTTTCTTTACTCTTACCAGAACTCCTGAAGATGGGCATTAATTGTGACATGAGACAGGGAATGGCTGCAACAAGACACAAGTATGGCTGTTCACCTCAACACTGTGCAGAGCAACAACTCACAGAATCACAGAACCAGTTAGGTTGGAAAAGATCTCTGAGATCATCAAGTCCAATCTGAGATCTGACATCATCTTGCCAACTAGACCATGGCACTAAGTGCCACATCCACTCTCAAATACCTCCAGGGACAGTGATCCCACCATCTCCCTGGGTAGCCCATTCCAATGCCCAACCACTCTCTCTGTCAAGAACCTCCTCCTGACCCCCACCTGGCTACAACCTCCTTTGAGGGAGTTGTAGAGAGCGATAAGTTCTCTCCTGAGCCTCCTCTTCTCCAGCCTAAACAACCCCAGCTCTCTCAGCTTCTCCTCACAGGACTTGTGCTCCAGTCCCTTCACCACCCTCATCACTATTCTTTGGACATGCTCCAGTACCTCAACATTCTCCCTAAATTGAGGGGCCCAGAACTGGACACAGTACTCGAGGTGTGGCCTAACCAGGGCCGAGTACAGGGGAAGAATTCCTCCTTAGGGAGCTGCTCACAGGGAGCTCTCCAGGTGATAAGCAAGAGGGATTTGTACTACACAGAAGAAACAACTCAGAGAATGAAAGTTTTATACAAGACATTAACAAAGCAATTTTTCAAGTGACTTCCTCATTAAGTAAGGAAGAAGACAAACGTGAAAGAGCATGAGGAAGATGAAAAGGGAGGCTCCTCTCTCTAAACAAACGGGAGAGCTGCCTTCTCTGTTTCTGCAGTTTTCAGCATTAAATCCCCATCCAGTAACAGACACATTTCAAGCAAAGCACTTACAGGTAGAAACCCTGCACTGTATCTTCTTCCAAGGTATAATAACACAAAATGAAACCCAACAAGAAAACTTCATGCCTTAGATGTCCTTTCTCAGTACTACACATTCATGCCAACAGAGTTATTAATCTAACCAAAAACATCAACAACAAATTAGCCCTGTTTAAAATTCAATGGCAACAAAGGCAGAAATCCAATCCATGCATTCCCTAATCACAGTCCACGCAACATATTCTGTGAGTCTCCTGTGAGTTTGTGTAGTGGATACACACATATTACCTCTTGTCACTGAAAATCAGTTCAGTGTGCACTGGACAAATGTCTTCACTGCTGCCAAAATAATTTCTAGCATTTCCATCCTCCATGCCACAGAAAGAAAATGATAGTGCCAATAAAAATATGAGGTTTTGTCCTCTCTTACCCCTGCACACCTACACTCTCAAACAGAAGGCACACAGACTGCATGCCTGTTCACTCTAAAATAATTCTTTAGAAAATTGCAAACTACCTCTTCCAGGCTGGACTTTGCAATGAAAAAGGAGAGAAAAATGGCTGCTAAGAAAGTTCAGTGTGTTTGCTTTAAAAGAAAGGAGAACATCTTACACTTTATGAAGTGTGAAAAATCAACTGATGTGTCTCCAGCTGCCTACAGCTGTAAAATACCAAGAAACAGCCTGCCTGGGGCTTGACTGAAAGATGGTTCTTCTTGGAGGGAGCAATGCCATATAAAAGGCCACTGCTCTTGCATCTGGAAAAATGTTTTCTTAACAGCCTAATATAATGAATTGTGCCTGCAGTTTATGTGTCCTGAACTTCCCTTTCCATGTTGTATAAGGAGAGTTTTAAGCCAAATGGGATAATTTATTTCCAGGAAAAGTGCCACTTCCTACTGTTTGCTTTCCTCAATAATGCATAATATTCAGCATAACAGAAACTTCATACAATCTTCATGCCATTTAAAGGCAGTATCATAACTGGGTGATTATGTGAATTGTTAAAAATAAAATACAAAATAGCTTCAGAAATTTAGAATTTCATAACAAGGAAAATATTTCAGGACCCTCTGATTATACCTCTAATTATATATATGCATATGGTCCATCCCTGGAAGTGTTTACAAACAGGTTGGATGGGGCTTTGAGCAACCTGTTCTAGTGGAAGGTGTCCCTGCCCATAGCGGGGGGGTTGGAACTAGATGAAATTTAAGGTCCCTCCCAAGTAAACCATTCTGTGATTCTATGATTCTGTACCTAGGGCTGAGGAAAGCATGTCCACGTTGATCCCCAGGAATCATTACCAGTTCCATGTTCACAGTAGGTTTGCTGGAGATTGCAAGCAGACTCTGATTACAGCCCCTTGTCAAGATGGTTCTAATTTTACTGGATTAGATATAAAAGCAGATCACTTCAGATCCAATTTATGCAGTGTTTGGGGCTTTCAAGGATAAACACAAAGGAATCTGCCAGATGAATTTCAAGGCATCCAGTAAGTAAATGCCTAAAGAGTGAAACTCAGGTTGCTTAACACAGCATTAATAGTGAACACATTAACAGCAAAACTGAACTTCTCACAAAAAAATTGTAAGTTGCAGTTTCAAATCAAACAGTGGTATTCATAAATCCAGAGTGAATTGTTTCACTTTTAAGAACAAAAAGTAATAAAAATATTATAAAATCTAGACATTTATTGCAAAAATGTTTTCAAATATTTTGTTTTGAGGTTTGACAGAAGACAAACAATTCGTTTACCCAAAGGAATCCTTTTGAATGATCATTTTATCCCAAATAAAGTAGCACAAAATGTCTGGATAATTCTGAAATATTTTTTTCAAGCAAACTAACATTATTAATTTTACACACAGTTCAAATTCTGACAACAAGAGAAGAAACAAAAAGCAAACGTAACTTCAAAGAACACAGAAAAAGATTTTTCAGAAGTCTTCAGTACTGGGCTAATGAGAATTTTATCATTAACTTTCCAGGGAACAGGATTAGGTATAATACAAACACTTTTGAGTATCTCTAGCAGGGAGTAATGAAAGAAGAAGGAATATGAGATGATGTACAACCTGCAGGTAGAACTAGTGAATACCTAATAGGGTATTTTCCCATATTTCCCATACAGCTTTTGCCAATGTATTATCAAACTTAATGACTGCTGCCTCAAACTGGTTCACTTTCTGTCTCTTATCAGGAGCACAAGAAAGACTGCCAAGGTAGACTGAAGTCTGTACATGACCTGCACATTTTAGCATAACATAGGTATTAAAAACATGTCACTCTTCCTAACTATGATTTTCAGTGATACTTATATTTAAGGAAGAGAAACTTTTGTACTATTTCCAAAATGACTACTAACACCTTTCCTAAAGAAGCTT
>VYZS01038940.1:0-16158 GCA_013400695.1 Neodrepanis coruscans
ATACCCCTTACGGCATCAATAACATAGGGAAAAAAAAAAGATAATGAATATGATAAGATCTGATTCTCAAATTCTTTCTTAATCATAGTAAAAAACACAGACTAAAACCAAATATGCTTTGAACAACATCTGATTGTTTTTCTGTAAATGAAAAGAGACTTTGAACTGCCGAAATATTAAATTTTCCTATCAATTTTTACTGTTATGAGAGGGACACGATCTTTTCTGTGGCAATAGATGAAAAATATGGTTTATGCATTATATAAAGTCTCCTGTTTATATTTTCTATTAGTGTTAGGTTTTTTACTGATTATTTTAATGTATTTAAAATTATAGTATATTAATACATTGGTACTTAACAATTTTTTCTCTAGCTCATTCTTCAATCAAAAGAACAAAGATGCTGAATTATTGAGGAACTGCATTATGTCAGCACAAGAGGAAAAAAAATCCCTATGTTATGTGCAGCTTCTTTGTGTTCAAGTGTTTTAGCATTTGAAAGTCCATATTACTATTATCACATCAGCTTGGGACAATAAATTACTTCAGGTGGAAGCATCTCATTTATAATCAAAATTACTTTTCAGAAACAGAACCATGTAGAAGCCACCACATAAATGTCACAGAAGTATGTAGGAGGCAATTTGTAAACAGAAGTAGATAAACACTTTTAGTATAGTGAAAAAGTTAACTGAGATTATTTCCTTTCTCCTGATGCCAGTTTTCAATACCAGTGATATAAAGAGACTGGCACTGTGCAGCACTACTGTCAACATTCAGCAAGTGAGGATGCAAAGTCTTACGGTGCAGTACCAGCCTTAGACAGAACAGGAAATTAATAAACACATAAAGGATGGAAGAGATTTTGTGGGAAATAAACCTTGACAAATAAATCTGACTACGTGGTTAGAAATTATTAGTTTGTCTGAAAGGAAAAATGAGAATAGTGAGACATTTGAAAAGCATTGACTTAGTAAAACATGACATTATGATACAGAATTGGGACTATATACTATATTTAAGAATAGATTATATTATCTCCAATATTACTGCAAATAACACAGTCACATCAATTTCAAAAGATTGATGAGTCTAGGACGACTGCTTTAGTCTTGATTCAGTCCAATATTTTTATCACTGACATGGAAGATAATATAAAACTTGCTACTGATGTGCAGATGGTAAACATTTTTTAAATTAGCATTATACAACGCTAATATGTTTGTATAAACGCTAATATGTTTGTATAAGTACATTGTAATTCTGAATCTTTTGGTAGACAAGATTAGTTCTAACAGAGTCATTTTTGCATCACCGTCTGTGACTGTTTTAGGCATAGCAAGGAAAAAAGTACACACTACCGTGTGTTTGTGTACACAGAAAGACACTCATACATAAGTGCACAGAAGTGCACAGAGATGCAGTTCCCTTGTGATTCATTTGAATTTATCAGATGGTGTTAGACCTACTGTGACTTTATATGGAGTAAAATTAGTAAACTAGTACTGTTCCTTTTAATAGTGTCCGTAGGTCTATTGAGTTTTATTCTGGTTCATTACTGTTTCAACTACATTTCCATCCATAAAACAGATGTAGACAGGCTGGAGAGAGTCCAGAAAAGGGGTGCAAAGCTGAGCAAGGGACTGGGAAGATTGACATTTGAGTAAAGGCTGTAAGAACTGTACTTTTTCAGCCTTGAAAAAAGAAGGCTTAAGGGAGATCTATAACCACATTTCAGTATTTAAAGTATTTAAGATTGATTACAAAGAAGGTAGTTACTTCGTTTTTACAAGGAGTGATGTAGAAAAGACAAGAAGCAATGAGTACAGGTTACTCCTGGGGAGATTCTGGTTGGACACAGAAAGAAGAAAAATTTTCATGAGAACAAACATGGGAAGTGGTGGATTCCCCAATGCTGGGCAGTAAATTCAAAATTGAAGAGTTGCTTTCCAAGGCTGAGAAGTTCTGATGTTTAGGGACGAATGAACCCATGCACCAGCACATGCTGGGGCCTGACTAGTTGGAAAGCAACTTGGCGAAGCAGTCCTGGTCGGTCCTGGTGAACACCAGTTCAAACATGACCCAGAAATATGTCATTTGTGACAAAGAAGACCAACAGTAACCTGAGCTGCATTAGAAGCTGTATTACCAGAAGGTCAAGGGAAGCAGTCTTTCCCCTCTCTTCAGCACGGGTGAGGACACACCTTGAGTCTGTGTTCAGTTCTGGGTTCTTCAATATGAGAGAGAGAGAAGGATATGCTGGAGAGAGCCCAGTGAAGGCCTGTGAAGAACATTAACGTAGTAGAGCAAGTCTTCTATGAGGGAAGGCTGAGACAGCTGGGACTGTTCTAGCTGCTGATGGCTAACCAGTTCAAGGAAAGCCTAATTTAGCCTCCTGCCTTTTGTTTGAAACCGAGGCAGGAGTCATATTAGTAGGAATACAGTTTGGATAAGAATTGGAGTGCTAGGTTGTAGATTGATGTTGGTGGCTGCTCTTTGATTCACAGAGTCCATATCAGAAAAAAACAGAAGGATTTAAGTTATATTCAATATGTAAAGACTAAGTTAGTCATTCAACATGGGCAAAGAATCAGGATGATTGATAACACCTGCAACACAGAGGAAGAAGGATGAAAGTCATGGATAGCATTAGATGCAAAACTAACAAAAAGGGAAAACAAAAGTCTAATCTTTAAGTCATTATATTCTGTGTGATTAAAAAAGGTTTCAACTTTAATTCTATTCTCCTCTGTCAAAATTTGCATGTGTTTCTGTATTATTTCTAGTTGGAGTATTTTCTTGGACTGGAATTTTCAGGAAGACCTAATGATACTTGAAATAAAGGTTAATTGGATTTAGGTGTCTAGGTATTGATGGGAAGTTAGGGAAATATAGAGGTAAGATGAATTTCATAGGCTTCCTGGCTGAAAATTTGTATTTTGTTCTCTGGTGGCCAGAACCTTAGTAATATATTGTGCTGTTTTTGACTAGGATAGAGTTAATTTTCTTCACAGTAGCTGCTATAGGGCTGTTTTGGATTTGTCATGAAAATAGTGTCGATAACATAGGAATGCTTTAGTTATTGCTGAGCAGTGCTTTTATAGTGTCAGGGTCTTTTCTGCTCCCAGCAGTGAACAGTCTGAGGGTACACAAGGTGTTGGGAGGGGACACAGCTACCCAGCTGAAATGTGGATGATAGATAATATAAATCATAATATATCTGTGAAAACAGCAGCTCAGTTATTTGCTATAAAAGAGCTACTCTTGCAACAAACTGTACTGAAGAGCAAGGTACTCCTACCTTTATTTTATACAATATCCACTTTTCATAAAAAAGATTGCAGTGAAATAATTTTGAGGTAGAGTTTATAGATCATTAAGGAACTTAAATCCCAAAAGATCAAAAATCTGTGGATTACTGATCACTTTATCTTGCACTTTGTACAATAATATTGAACAGTAAAGAAGAAAGAAGAAAAAGAAAATTGACAGATGCAAAATGAATTAGCTGTCCAAAGAGTTTTTTGAATCTGTTTTTTTAAACAACAGAAATCTCTGTATGATACTAGGTAATCTTAAGTCAGTATATTTGCTATTGTACATTTGATTATAAATATAAATTTAACTGAAGGTAATGATAAGTAGAAAAGTATGTTACCTGAATATTGAATCTGTTTTGCCAAAGAGCATAATTTTTCAAACTGCTTTCATTAGCATAGCATCGGATAACTCCCATATTTAATATTATACTATTAAGTATTATACTATTAAATATACCTATTTTACAATGTGTGTATGCCTGTGTTTTTTTAATATTTATGTGTATATATACACGTATATGTACATATAGGCATGCATCCAGACACGTACAATGTCATGTTCATATGTATGTGTGTATATGTATGGAGCTATAGAAACTTCTCTCAGACCTAAAGAATTGGTAACACAGGACAAATAAGAACAGCCAAGGTAAAGCATGAGATCATGAGAATCAATAGATAAGAAATATTAAGTTGTATAATGATCCTCTCCTCTTCTTTTGGCCTTCCCTTCCTTTCTTTTCCTCATCTTCCTGTGGAGATAGATAAGAAAAGTAGTTAGCACAAATAATACCCACAGTATAGTAGAGACCTAATGCAGAACATTACCAAAAAAATCAGTGTACTTAGGCTATTTACATGGTTTCCAATTATTTTGGGGTACATAGGATAATCATAGCAAAAGGGAGAATGGAGGAATCATTCAGCTAATCCTCAATTCCTGGAAATCATCCTCAGTCAAATTATTTTTTAGCACCTGGAAATCAATAAGGAAATCAACAACTTACGTGAATGTGAAACATGAAATATTGTCAAACAAATGAAATTCCACCTTGGCTTCAGTAGGGTTTCTGGAACTCCCAACATACAGGATTTCAAAAGGAAAGATCTAGAAGCTTAAGTTCAATTCTTTTCTTTGTTAACATTATCTGGATAATAGAATGTAGATTATGACCAATAGAGTTGCATGTAAAGTGAGGAGGAAATCAAAGAACACTGGAGATAATTTAGTTAGGAATGACCAACTCTACAAGTAAAAGGTAGGAGGAAAACAGTTGTTGCAAGAGGCCTGTAAAAACAGATCTTGGATTAACATTGCCACCACATTGGAGAGTCAACAAAGCAAAATGTCCTGCAAATTTTCAGCTGCATTCAACATCAGTGCTCGAGCTCACCTGCAGTGCTCTTCTCAGGCACAAAATACGAGAAGATATGTCACAATCAGAGTCCAGAAGTGAGTGATACAGATAATCAAGTTCTTGAAGCACAGCCTGTGAGAAAACGCTGAAATAAGCGGAATCCTTTAAGGGAAGGACTTTGAGTCAGCATTAGAAAACATTTATAAACCTGTTGGAAACATTTTTTTTTTGTCCATAACCAGGTAGGATAAAAAAAGGCTAATCTTCAATTGCAGAAAGAAAGATTCAAGTTAAGCATTAGGAAATGTTTTCAAAAGAAAATAGCAACTAAGCTCTGGATTTTATCTAAGATAATTGGCATTTTCATTAGAGATTGAATAAAAGGTTGTATGACTGGAGAATGTTTAATTCTTTTGACTATGTTAGGCACTTCAGTAAACAATGATTACATTTCTCAGACCCATACCCTACACTTATGTTTTTATAAAATTTTGAGTGGGCCTCATTTTTAAAACGTTGTTGTCTTAATCAGTAGGGCTGCTTTGGTGTTGTTTTGCTTTTGGTGTTGTCCTAAACATAAAAGAAATGCAGAAATTTTCACTGATTGCGCTAAAATCTGAGGTCTTTTCAACCTTCAGTAACTAAAGAAAACAAGGTAGATGAAATATCCCTATAATTGAGGCAACACAGTGGCAAATCCAAAACTAAATACACCCCAAATAAATCAAATATAATCTATAAAATAATTTACCGAATTTTATTTGAAAAATGGAAGATAGCTTTAATGATAATCTTTGTGCTTCAGCAATATTTTAACAACACAATCCTACCTACGGTAAAGGAAATATTAAACCTGGAAAAGAAAGCCTAGAAAATGTGCTTTGTTTTTTAGCAGGGATTAAAAAAATCAGCCACATCTCACCCCCAGAACCTCCATCCATAAGGTAAATCTAAGACTTCTGTGACTTACAGAAGCAATGATGAGCAGTTTGGAATCTTACAGAAGTGATACTAATATGGAGCATTATGGAGTAATGTGAGCTAATGTAATGAGTATCCGTGCCCACAACCCCTCAAAGCTTCTGGCTAACAAGTCAAAAAATTGTCCATGAACCAGCAGTGTGTCCTTGTAACTAAGAAGTCCAATGGTATCCTGGGTGCATTAGGAAGGGTGTTGCCAACAGGTCAAGGGAAGTGATCCTGGCCCTCTACTCAACCCTAATGAGGCCACAACTGGTGTATTGTGTTCTGGACACCCCAGTTCAGGACAGACAAGAAACTTCCCATCCCTAGAAGTGTTCAAGGCCAGGCTAGGTGGGGCTTTGAGCAACTTGGTCTAGTGGAAATTGTCTCGGTCCAAGGCAGGAGGTTTGGAATTAGATGATCTTTACACTCCTTTCTGACCCAAAATAGTTTTTGATTCTAAATGCTATCAGCAGTACCAACAGCATAAAACTTCGACCTCTCTTTTTGTAAAAGAATTAATGTTTTCTACAAGTATGTTAGCTATGATATATAAACATTAAAAAGTTCTGGCATTAAATGATACATAAGGAAGAAGTAGAATGTCTGTTAAATATTGCTGAAATGTGTTACAATTAAACTTGTGTTTCTTTTATGATCTGCGGTCAAGCCAATGCGAACATTGTTTTTTATTTCAACAGCTGCTTCACTGCAGCCTTTCACTCAAATCTTAAAATAATAACAGGATTAATAAAATGCTGAAGTTTTAGATGAATGTAATCTTACCTAGAAAACAAAACTAAATCTTAGTAGTATTCGTTTCATTGTTTACAAGAAACTGGTACTAATTTTATCTAAATTGGTTGTTTTGTTTGTCCCCATGACTACTTCATCTATTATAACTGGGTTTTAATGTCTTGATTTTTGTTAGTAAAGCAGTTATCACTGAATTTTTGATAACAGCAATAAACAGCCCAGAGTGACAAGGATAACTGCTGTTTTGAGTATAAATAATTGAGTAGCAGATGTGAGAAATGAGTCTTTTGCCTACTCTAGACAAAAAAATTGCATCCAAAAATAAAAAGAGAACTGGATAGATGTTTCTGGTAGTTAGCAGCATCCCCTCACAGCTTGCAAGTACATTTCAGTTTATTTCTTCACCTCACAGTTGTGATCTGTGATTAGAATAATGTTGTCACTGGGATTGTTTTGAATACTACGTAACATGAGTGGTATAAAAATGCAGGATATAGAAACATCTCTGCCTTACACCTATTTATTTTATCCTGCAGCAATCTAAGCCAATTTCTCAAAAAGGCCCCAATGTAGATAAGATTAAAAATATTAATATAAAATGTACATATTAACACAGAAATAAATTAACATGAGGAATCCTTACTAATTCTTCCATTATTTTGTTTTGTCTTTTTATTGTGTTTTAATTTCTGGAATTCCAGCTAATCTAGAGCAGTTCCTTGAGTCAAAATCCTGTGTACTCCTTGGAAAAACTCATGCTTGCAGCAAGGACCTTTTGACAGAGTCTTAAATTCTTCTTCCTTGGAAGAAAAGAAGTCATGACCTCATCTTCCTGCTACTATGATAATCACCTAGATTACTTGTCATTTAAAAAAAAAAAAGGGAACAGATATGAAATAGATTAAGACTGTTTAAAATGTATTTCAAACTCTATAGAAGATAAAGAGAACCCTGTGCTTTTTTCCTTTCCACGGTGTTCCAACAGGTTACATTTAGTAGCTAGAAATATAAACGTTTTTCACCAGATGAAAATGGCAGAATGGCAGAAAATGTTATGTTGTATCCTTCACAGTTTGTCTAGATACCATTATAAAGTTTGGAAGTACTGAAATTTTATTATGAAAGGTTTTGCTCTTGGGCAATATGCTAAAATTTTGTGGTAAATATACTGCCATGTTCACATTCCTTCGTATGTACTGTGTCTAAGCAGTAATTTTGTTTGCTTAAGAAACCTAAGGGTGAGTCAAGTTTCATTATTCCATAACTTCATTATGCCCTAACATCATTTGAATAGCTAAGCATATTCAGTAAGAATGCAAAGTAGATCCTCCTGAAAAATATGCTAAGGCACATGGAAAATAAGAACATGATTGGTGACAGCCAACATGGTTTCACTAAGGGTAAATTGTGCCTAACAAATTCGGTGGCCTTCTCCAATGGAGTTATATTGGTGACTGAGCAAAGAACAATGACCCAAAGCACAAGTCACAGCATGAAGACGTATCACTATGGAGCCAGTTGTGTCTGTAAACACACGTGTAGCTTTCACACTGTTTAAATTATATAAATTATCATTATTTCTATATGCAGCATAGGTTCCAAGGTAATTGCCTTTTATATTGCCAAAGGTGTAAATGAGTATATATTATCTGGTGTGTCAGGGAAGGATTGTTTTAATGAATGATAAAAATATTTCTCATATGGCTTTTAATTCATATTTCCAAACAGAAAAAAATAATTTATATGCTCCACCACTATAAATAAATTAATTGGAAAGATCTGTTACAAAATCTGATTTAAGATTACTAGAGAAAAAGGGTGGAAATAATCTAATGCAAATTAAAGACATTTTGTCTACTGACTTTAAAAATGAAACCACGTTCCCCAAAGTTTGTAGAAATTTTAAAGCTTTAGTGAGGAAGTTAAAAATATATGTTTCACCATTTTTCAGGAGCAAATAACATCAGACTGGAAAAAAGAATTTCAAGAAGATAGAAAAAAAAAAAAGCAAGAGTGAGAGAACCTTATAGATATGAAAGGGTGGATTGGTTAACACTTAAAAAATACCTTAATATTGTTTTTTAGTAGTTTATTTAAAGATTAACCAGACTTCCAATTCACTCTGCATCATAAACTGTGCAGAAACCAAAGCAAAGAAACCATGAATTCATCCTACTCATTTCTAAGAATAAAATATGGTATTGTGAGTTATGAATGTTCATAAGAAAATGTTTCAGGAAAAAATAGGTAACTTAATTGTCTGAAGCCCATAGAGCCAAAAAATAAGGTGCGAAGTAGGTTAATAAAAACAAGAGAAGCTGCACTTGTATTTATTCAGTCAAGAATGCATATTTGTTGTGACTGCTCAAATATGATCTCTATGGAAATATATCTGAGTTAAATGCATAATTGATTTTGGCTCTCTATATTTGTCTCAATTTCTGCTGCTGTCAAAATTTCCTTTTCAAGTACAAAGAGCACTTAACTCAGTTTTATTCTGGTCTAAGTGGAGAGGCTCAGCCACAACCCTAAGTGCCTCACAGTATATCTTAATGGCATATAAATTCTGATTGAGAAAGTTTACAAGGTGTCCTCACATGTGACAGAACCAAAAATGTCAGACAGGTAGCTGAGGTAAACTGCAGAATACTCTGTAATATTTTCAAAGTGAATTTTTATCTATATTTTGCTGTGAGGTTAATATGCTTTTAGAATTATAATCATTTAAGTTTTCTGAAGCCTTCTGAGATCTTAATTTTTCAGGAAAGCGTAGATCATTCTTTCTTGTCTGCATTGCATTATGTGTGATTTATAGCACTATTTATTGTGCTATATTCATTTGTATGTATTCATTTATAGCACTCTTTTACTACCTAAATTCATTATTTGGTGCAAATTTACTGCAGCCAGAAGTCTCAGCAATCCTTTGTTACCCAGCTTTCTGTCATGGTCCAATCCCTGCTGGCAACTAAGCCCAATACAGCCTCTTACTCACTCCTCCCTGGTGGGATGGGGAAGGGTTGAAATTGAATAGTTTAATAATAAAAATAGTAATAAAATTAATAATAACAACGATAATAATCACAAAAAGGAAAAACGACCAAACAAACAGAGAAATAAAATTCAAGAAAAACTGCTGATGCAAATGCAAAACAATTGTTCACCACCAACTGACTGATGCTCAGTCTGTTTCCAAGCCACCAGCCAGCATTTCCCCCTAATTTATATGCTGAACATGACAGTATATGGTATGGAATATCCCTTTGGTCAGTTGGATGCAGCTGTCCTGTCTGTGTCCCCTGCCCATACTCTTGTATATTCCCTGCTTCTTCACTGGCTGGGCAACTCAAGAAGCTGAAGGTCATTGACTTAGGGTAAACCCTTCTCAGCAACAATGGAAACATCAGTGTTTTATCAACTTTATTCTCATCATAAATCCAAAACACAACACTGTACCAGGTACTAGGAAGAAAATTAACTCTATCCCAGCTAAAACCAAGTCACTTTCCCAGGTGTTTTATTGAATGCATATATTTAAGGCATCAATGTTTTATTTGAGAATCTCAAATTAGCTAAGAGAAGATGGAAAACATGTATGTAATAAGTAAAATATTCAGACAATCAAAAGTGTGTAATTTGTAGAGATGGGAATGGCTGCAAATAAAAGTTATTTTCTCTATGTAACAGTCATGTTCTAAATTTGGTACGAGTGCCAGAAAATTATTACCACTCTTGAAAATGTAAGATTAAATAATGAGAATTTGTGTCACTGTAGCCTATTTCTTGAGGTTTTATCATAAACTGAAAAAAAATCTGCCCCGTAGTTACTGCAAAAGCTAGAACATGTGGAAAGATAGGGCAAGGAAAGAAAAGCGATAATACAGGAGTGAACATTGCCTTTCTTTAGCTTTACTTTCTGGCTTTGGCATATAAAATTATGGTCTTCAGTTCCAATGTATACAAAAGGACCCACTTTATAATTCACAAACCCCAAGTCATTGTCCTGACAAATACAAATTACTCTGAAAAACATTCTATAAAGTTGAAACAGTCAAAAAGCCGAATTGGGTGGTGAGGGGTGGCCATGAGGGGGAAGGATGTAGAGCTGAAGAAAAAAAAAATTAAAAAAAAAACCCAAAAACAAAACCAAAGACAAATCCCCCAAAAAAGAAGAAATAAAGGTTTTTTAGCCAGCATTTTCTCTTATAATTTCTAAACTCTTAAAACCACTTTGTTAACAGCAACAGCTGTAAGAGGCAGATCCCACAGTGTGGCAAATAAATATAGGCTGCATGAATTTATATTTTTTTAATACTTTCTTTTTTGGGCCCTATATTAGAGATAAGTAATTTTCCACATAGAGATCAAGAAAAAAAATAGAGGAGATTTAAGAACAAACCATGTGCTTGAGGCAAAGCACCTTTTACTTCTTAGGTTACTTGATTGACTTTTTCAGGTAAATGACTCATGGTGTTCTTGAAGTAAAATGGGCTATGGCATTGATCTGTCAGTAACATTCTTTTTCCTTCACCTTCTCCTCCTCATCCTCCTCCTCCATTTCCTGCAGAACATAGAGTCACTGTGTTACCCTGTTTTGGATGAGAACATGTAATTTGACAGCTAATACATGTGAATCTGCAACAACAGAAAAAGTAAATACCTACTGAAGTGAATTCATTCCTATATAGCATATTCTTTGTGATGTAAGTAATTACTTCATTCTCAGCTTAATAATGTTCTCAGGTTGATATGTCACTCATAACCAGCACACTAGCTTTTAACCACAGAAGTATTTAAGAATGCACTGTTAATACTGTTGAGGTATTAGGTAAACTAATTAATCATTTGAATTCTCATTTATTGGCTTAATTAATGGCTTCTTTCTGAACACTTGGAATACAGTCCAAATGTTACAAATATAGGTGTGTGTATGTAGTTAAATGTAACAATGGTCAGTCCATTTACAGTTGCCTTCACCACCATGGTATCTACCCACTGAGCAATTTGACACATGCCTGCGATCACCCAGGAGAGCGGCATTAATCTGCTTTCTCATTCCTGCTATCACAGCACTGTTCCCCACCAGCTGTATTGGCATTGTGGCTGGAGAGTATTACATAGCAGCTAAGGAAGGAAACATGAATCCTTCGCTATAGCAGTGCCATATGAGAACAGCATCTGTTACCTTGATGCTGCTTCTGTGATAGATCTGTCCTTGGAAGTCCCATGACATCCAAGAATTACCTGGTCCTAGGAGATGGCTCCTTTCATGAATCTGTGTCTTGGGTAATGGAAAAACTAATGGTCATTACCTATTACATGGACAGAAGATCACATCCACTGACAATCTGAGGTATTTATCCTTTTGAATCCATTGTGAGGTCAGAAATTGCTATAGATCTATCACATATGAAAGAAAAGAAACTATTGAAGGTGACTTAAGTCACTCTAGCAGACCAGGGATTCTAGTTAGAGGCTGTACCTCTACTGTCAAAGGGTACAAAGACCCAGGGAGATCAACAGACCAGAGTGTCTTCAGTCTGCTCTATGTAATGGTTGGTACCCTCTAAAGTGCCTTAAGAACATACATGACATATCGCTCTTGTATTGTGCATCCTTTGAGCCAAATATGATACACCAATGGCATTGTAATTAAGTATGTGATAGGAAGAGGGTCAATTCAAAGATCTTCAGACAAGGCGTGATTTTTATCAAAGTCATAATTGTGGAATTTTTGCATGAAAAAAACCCCAGCCTGTTCTCTACCCTGTAAATGACATGAGGGCATATGGAAGTGCCTTGTTGGGATGGCAGAGGAAACAGGCAAAGCAGCATCTGTACTCCCTGTTGTAAACTGTTCCTGAATAAACTTCCTACAGAATCAGACCTTGGCCTGTGTCAGAGGGAACAAACTGGTTTGCTTCAAAACAAAAGTCAGTGCAAAACAACAGGCACAAAAATAGGGCAACTGTAAATCATGAAATTTCACATGTAGACACATGTACAATGATAAGTGTATTGACAAAAATAATTAATAAAAGGAGAGGCAAAGTCTGTTTGTCTGAATGCAATGGAAAAATGCAAGGAAGCTGTTTAGGTCACTAAAAGTAATCAGGATTAACAACTGAGCTCATAAATGAAGGTAGGATATAGGATTGCATTTTCACATTTCTAAAAGTTCTCTACTATTTCCTTGCAGTAAAGTCACAAAAACAGCCATCAACAGGCTGAAATTCTACTGAGGTAAACACTGATGGGGGATGGACCTGACTATGAATGTTCAAAATATAATTTAAAATATTCAAAAAGAAATTGTAAACAAGACCATAGAACCATTCAAGACCAATTGGAGTAAAAACTTCTGAAATGCATACAGTGTCAATACTGGGCTCTTGACACCAGCTGTTTCATTTTCATATACATTCCTGTTGGGGTGCACCTCTTG
Source organism: Neodrepanis coruscans (assembly GCA_013400695.1). Classification (NCBI taxonomy): domain Eukaryota; kingdom Metazoa; phylum Chordata; class Aves; order Passeriformes; family Philepittidae; genus Neodrepanis; species Neodrepanis coruscans. The sequence goes on from VYZS01038940.1 coordinate 12,843, forward strand.
TCAATGTAGAGAAAACTGGATACAGCTTGTGCTGGGAGATTTTTAGAAAANGCATGATCACTGAGGTTGCAGCAGAGAAGTAGTAGTCTTAATTCTTCCAGAGAAGAGTTTTAACCCTTGAAATCAGTCAAACTAGGCTGAGGTGAAATTGAGATAATAGAAAAGCAAAACAAATTCAAGATTAAAAAAATTAATAGACTTTCATATTTTGGAATAGTTTGATAAAAAATTTCTCAACTTTGCCTGTGTGTGATCAAATCATTATTATACTTAACGGGAAAACATTTAAAGCGAACACATATAAAGTCTGAATTATTAATTCTTTCTCTGTAAATCATAAATTATTTCTGTTACTAATAAGCAATCATTTTTTATTTAAAATAAATTGTTAATAACTGCATAAAAGTGTCATTACAAATGCCAGATAATTGAAGGCCTGGAAGGAGGATCTGGGGAACAGATCTGCTGCAGAAGAAAATTACAGACAAGATCATCTTGTATGCCATCATGAGGCATGTACAAGACAACCAGGGGATCTGTTCTAGCCAGCATGGATTTATGAAGTGCAGGTCCTGCTTGACCAGCCTGATCTCCTTCCATGTATGATAAGGTGATGCACTTACTGGATGAGGGAAAGGCTGTGGATATTTTCTACCTGGATTTCAGTAAGGTTTTTGACAGTGTTTCACGCATCATTCTCCCGGAGAAACTGCTGCTAATGGCTTAGACAGGTAAACTCTTCACTGGGTGAAAAACTGGCTGGATGGCCAGGCCTAGAGAGTGGTGGTGAATGGAGTTATATCCTGCTGGCTACCAGTCACCAGTGGAATTCCCCAGGGCTCAGTACTGGGGCTGGTTCTGTTCAATATCTTCAATTATCCAGATGAGGGGGTTGCATATTCCTTAATCAGCTCACAGAGGACTTTAAGTTGAGTGTGAGTATTGATCTGCTAGAGGGTAGAAAAACGCTGCAATAGAATCTGGACAGGCTGAATTTATGGGCCAAGGCAAATTGTACGAGGTTCAACAAGGCCTAGTGCCAGATCCTGCACTTGAGCCACAACAATCCCATGAAGTGCTACAGGCTGAGGACAGAGTGGCTGGAAAGCTGCCAAGCAGGAAGGGACCTAGGGATGCTGGTCAACAACTGGATGAACATGAGCCAGCAGTGTGTCCAGGCAACCAAGAAGGCCATTGGGATCCTGGCCTGCATCAGAAATAGTGTGGCCAGCAGGACCAGAGCAGTGATCATTCCCCTGTACTTGGCACTTTTAAGGCTGCATCTCAAATCCCATGTTCAGTTTTGGACCTCTTGCTACAAGAAAGACACTTAGGTGCTGGAAAACGTCCAGAGAAGGACAATAGAGCTGGAAAGGGTCTAGAGGATAAATCCTGTGAAGAGAGGCTGAGGGAACTCAGGTTGTTTTGACTGGTGAAAGGGATGCTCAGAAGAGATTTTATCCCTGTAAATGTTCAAAGCCGGGCTGGATGACATTTTGAGCAACCCAGTCTAGTGAAATGTGTCCCTGTCCAGGGAGGGGGTGTGTTTTCATGGGTAACTAGATGATTCTTAAGGTCTTTTTCAACCCAAAATATTCTATGATTCTATATCAGTCTGATAAAGTGAGGAATGACTGCACACTTAATCTGCTCAATTACTACACTTGTTTTATCCTGTCTAGCATATACCATAAAAACAGTAGAAAGGACTAGTGAATTCCAGATGCAATCACACAGTCTTTAAGCTACTATGTATTAAAACTTATGCATATATCTAAAGTTTTTGAAAAATCTTTTTGATAGGTTATTTGTTTGTCTATTTGTTTAAATGTCAAAATAGCTTAATAATCTGACTTACAGTACTTGTTTAGGCAAAATTCCTAGTATGATGTTATTAATAGACCTATGGCATAAACTTTAAACAAATGATTATACTTACAAGCAGTAGAACAGACAGCTGTCAAAAAAATATCACCTCAAGTGAGAAATACTGATGAGTCTGTAAGTGAATGAATTTAGACACTATACTATAATATTTCCATAATTAAATTCCTGCATCTGTCAAGGAAAAAAAAATGTGTTTTGTGTGGTTCAAATATTTTTCACAGCACAAATCTAATAATTCCCTAGATTAAATTGAAAGTAAGCAGGAAAGCAGAATGAAATTTAAAGTTTCAGTGAATATAAAGAAAGAATAATTAATAACTTAAATGTGGGTGTGGCTTGTTTTGTTTTGAAAAATACCAATATAGTCAAGTTTAAATGTTCTACAGAAATGCACTAACTTAATTGCACCCTTTACCTCTTCTGTCACCATTCCTTGATTTTTGTAGCTATTAGGTTACCATCTTAGACCTACTAGACAGATCAACCCAGAACCCTCTTCAATTTTTATCAGTATTGATAAAAATAAAATTTTCAGAACTTGCACTAGGCACAAAATGCAAAGGTGTCAGTCTAAAGCAGAAACTTTTGTTGTACCGTTTCTTTGGAGTAGGTTCTAATTACTTAAGCTGCATTCAGTCTGTGGCCTCTGCAGTACTTTGAGACACCCCAGGAGCCTTTCTGTAATCCATTCTGAGGATTGTCTGCAAACCTGCTCAGTACCAGCTCTCACTGATCCTCTCAAGCTTCTTGGAAAGCCACTTTACTATCATTGCATGCAATATTTAACAATTGCAGGCCCTCAGAGAATATTCACATTCTGCTAAGCATCTTTGTAAATACTATGGGGCTACCAACAGAAGATGTAGGGGAAAAAACACAACTCACTGCAAACACACCTCATTAAGTCTATGTTCATGTTCTGCAAGCCTTGTGTAGAATGGATAGACTTTTCACTCCTAATTCTGCCTATTGTCTGAGTCAAAGTATCCCAAATAATATTCCTGGTTCCTTGTTCAGTTATCTCATTTAAGAATAATAGTTTTTCCTTTTTCCATCTATTAGATGACTCATTTATTAACCCTAGCTCTTTTGAAATTGCAAGCATGAGATGCTCAGGACTCAAGTAGGAAGATATGATAGACCAAATTTTGCTTAAACAAAATTATTGTGCCCTGTGATGTATTGTGTCCCTTTTAACCTGGGGCTGATGATGTCTTAAACAAAGAATGTTTGAGTCAAATAAGTGAAAAGGCCGATAGAAGGAGATCATTCAGAGATGGGGCAGTATTTTTTTATCATGCCAGTTTCCTCTCTTCCAATAAGGCACAACTACATAGTGATGAAAAGTTGGGCCAAACAGTGATCATGTCATTAGAAGAGGCCACAAACCATCAAAGACACTCAAAATGCCCCTGTAATGGTTTGGGTT
>VYZS01038942.1:28248-95737 GCA_013400695.1 Neodrepanis coruscans
GGGTGCCAACAGGCAGCCTGGCATTTACCTAGAAGCAAAGATATACCAAGTGAAAATACAGCACTTTCTGTCCATTTTCATCTCAGTAATAAAACAAAGTATTTTTTCCTTTTTTCTGGGTTTGCTTTACTGGGTTTTTTCTAATGAGGCATAATTTTCAGGCCTCCAAGTGAATTTTAAGTGAGTAGTTTTAAGCAAGTCTGTTTAGCAAATAGATGCAAGGTTAAAGACACTGCTGATAAACAAACAAAGCAAGCAATTTGGTACAAAAAGAGTCAAATTATCAGAGCTAACTGTTACTAGAAAGTACAGACTGCTAAAGTGGAAAAGCTGCATTCCAAAAAGCACAGGATTAGTAAACTGATGTTTTAAGGAGCAAACACACTGCTTCAAGTAGTATTAACAGGGATATAACTGAAATTTCAAAAACAGTTAAATTTAGACATAAATATTCCCTGCCCTCCTTCCATTCTCTGTCACCTTTTTCCTTTGTGTACATGATCAGCAAAGTACTAGTATTTGAATTTGTGGACTGTTTAGAAAAGGTAATTCAGGAGTCAAAACTGCAATGATTTCTGCACTGAGTGGCATAAAGAATGAAACAAAACAGCAGGCAGGCTAACACAAAAACCTGAGGGTGACTGAGAAGANAGGTATCTGAGCTCATGTCTCAGTGGAAAAGTATGACTGAGAATAGATTCCATATTGGACAAGAAAGGCAGAAGAACAAGGTAAAATCAAGATAAAAATACCAAGTTAGTATTCCCCTTTTATCTGTGACTTGTTGGGATTGCCCAGACAAAGCTTAAATCCACATTATTACCATTTTGTTCACTGTCATCTTGGCAGCTGACCCAAAATCCACCAGTTTAATGTGTCCTGTTCGATCAATAAGAACATTCTCTGGTTTGATATCTCTGTAAGCAAGAAGAAAGCCATCAGTACCTTCCCACACCATTCCCCACTGTCACACCCAGATATCAGCNAGGAAAATGCAATGCAGAGAAACACTGAAAATGCAAGAACAGGGAGAAAAGAAGAATAAAAATCACACTGCAAAGAAAATGCTATGAAAAAATAAAAATTGTAAAACAAGACCGGAATCTGGTGCAGAACTTCATGTTCTCACTTCCATATATTTGAATTTTNCACGTGCTCCAGTGCATAAAGCAGGAGTCTTATTTCCAACTGTTGTTCTGTTTCCAAATAAATATGAAAGTATTAAAGTCCTCCTTATTTCAGGGAAGGTTAATAATTGATAGAAGATGGAAAGAGAAGGTGGTTTTGCACCTTGGCCACATTTTAACTGAGTTACAGTGAAGAATTCTGTAGCCTTCTTCCCAAATTCCCTCACAACTTATTCTGCACATCTTCCAAATCCAGGCAGTGACCTTGCATTGGGAAGCCACAGCCTGTGCTCCAAGTGCAACCACCACAGCTCTTGGAACACAAAATACTTCATAGCATTTCCACACCCTCAGAGTGGAATAAATTTATTAAATACCAATATGATTTGAAAGTGCACACAGTAACAGCCTCCAAGCCTTGAGAAAAAACTCTGTGATATTTAACTACTCCAACATCCTATACTGCCCTGTTCACCAGTCAGCATACAACAGCTTCTAACAATTACACTAATTTCCCATAGTATTCAGTGCCAAAAGCAGCAATCTCTGGAAAAGATTTAAATTTTTTATAGTGCAGCATTAAGGCTTCTTTTTACTCAGCCTCCAGAAAAATATATGTAACAATCCTTTCTTGATATTAGGCTGAACTTTACATCAAAGTTAATGCCTTTAGCTACAATTATAGTTGGGAGTCTGATTAGTTTTCTAATTCTGTCTTCCAACAGGGCATGTGAAATACTGTCCTGAAAGAGGACAGAATATAAGATAAAACACCTTTTCTGGAATGATACTGATCAAACACAGGTGCCATGCAATGCAACCTTTACCTACCTGTGCACATAACCCATCTGATGGACACTGTGAATGGCCAAAACCAGCTCTGCAAGATAAAACTGCACCATATTCTCATCCAGCTGATCCTCATATCGGTTTAAGAGTGACAGCAAGTCCCCTCCAGGCTGATACTCCATAACCTACATTGAATTTTAAAAGAACATGTATTTCACACACACAACAGGTATCCCAGCCAACTCCTCCTCGTTACACTGGACACAAATCAAACAGTGACATGTAGTGAAGGGAAATTTACAGAAATTGAGCACATCAACCATCACATTGTTCTTTAGTACAATGATGGCAATCAGTGTTCAATAATTTAAAAAACAAAGGCCAGGCATTACCAAGTAAAGATTTTTCTTGTCTTGAAACGCATAATGTAACTGAGGAATCCATGGACTGGTGCTCTGAGCTAATATGCTGCGTTCTTCCTCAAAAAATGACACCTACAAAAGAAGTGTTACAGCATGATGAGAGGGAGTTAGAATACATTAGAATCCCCCACTTTTAGACAAAAATGAGTCTGCGCCAAAGGCACACATCACAAAAAAAATCACACAGAAATTAAGTGCTATTTCCTTGCAATGTGCGCATTTAGAAGAGTAAATTTACTTCTTGCTGCCTAGCTTGCTTTCAGCTGAATAGTCCCTGCAGCAAAGCCCAGATTCCCATTCAAGCTGGTGAAGCTTCTACCAGTCTGGAATGCAATCCTAGTTGACCTCATCTGGACTGGTCCCAGTAGAATAAAACCAATCTCAAAAGAATCAGAGAAGCAGAAAAGAAGCTGAAGCAATTATGGGGCAGCATCTTTTACAGCCAATTCAGTAATACATTCATTGCAAGGCACTGAAATACAAGGCTTTGTTGAAATCTTCTCTTGCAACTCTATTTAATTGTTCAGATGTTCAACCAGTCCAGAAAAAATGAATTTTATTACAGAATATTGCAAATTTCTTTAGGTCAACATTCCCTCCTTTCACTGACCCACATTGAACAAGACTGAAGCAAGTGCCATGAGGGTAGGATCATACTTTGCTTTCTTGTCAATCTTGTCAATGCCATAGAAAGGCTAATTTTAGTTTAGCTTCATTTCTGGTAGCTACAAAAAATACTGGAGGATCTCAGGAGCAACTTAACTGCACCATGAACTGGTAACAACTGAAGCAGAGATTGCTGTGCAAATCCATGAGGTCTTTCATGGAGTATCTCTGCCCTACTTGCCATCTCATGCCAGCAAAAGATTAACTTGTTTCTCACCAAACTACAATAACAGCCTCCATTATCCCTCCTTTAAGTTTAAAAGTAACACATTTCTCAAGCAAGTGAGAGGCTCTCCACAAAAATCCAGTCACCACAGTGTGCCTTCACACCCACTCTTGACATTCTACATCCATCTTTAAGATAAAAAATACCCTTAATGAATAGATTGCCTGAAAATTCAAGCCATCATCAAGCAGATCAATGTATTCAGTGTTTTCTTGTCTTACAATTGATGTTAAGCCTTTAAGACAAGGGACATATTTTGGCACCTGAGGATGGCACCTCACCCAACAGATCCACAGACTCTGACAATGGCTTTTAAAAACTGCAAAACTACACAAATTTATTGCTTCACTGAAATGCAGGACAAACCTTCTCAAGATACATTTTTAACTTGATTTAAATAGTAGTGGCAAAAAGGAAGTGTTCAATAAATAGCAGTTTATCCTCCTACTGTCACAATAAAAATGTACATACGTGCTCCTGTGCCAGCAAGGACTCCTTGCTCATCACCTTCATAGCATGTATGTCACCAGTAACTTTCTCTCTTACTACTTTGACCTCTGCAAAGTGACCACAGCCAACCACACTCTTCACTTCAAAATCCTTCACACTGGGTTGCAGTTCCTTCAGTTCAGCTATAGTCTCTGCATCTATTAAAAATAAAATAAGTATTTTTACATTGGCCAACTGGCATTTCGTAAGAAGAGCTCAACCTAAAAACTGGGGAATAAAACTTAAAAAATACCAAAAACATTCAGTCCCAGATTCTCAAGAAATGTTAAATCTTTCCAGAATATGCTTCTTAAAAATAACAGTGTGCATAAGAACTAGAAAAAGAACGTATCAATGCAGAGTTAAGTCTGAAATATGGTACATAGAAAAGAATCAGGAAATGCTAAGGCAGTTCCCATAGCAACCATAATTCTGTCCCATTCATAACATCAGAGGCTGAGAGCCCCTTCAGTTCCCAATTTCTTTCCAGCCACCAATACAAAGTGTATTCTCTGAATGCAAGGGCTTTACTGGAGTCCAGGGGCAGGGTTTGCTCCTCTGCCTGAGGGAGGCACTACTCTATTGTCTAACAACCAACCACAGCCACTCACTGCAGACACTCAGCACAACTGTTCCACTGAGTAGCTCGGGGCAGCAGGCAGGGTGATAACCAATTGCTCACAGGAGACTGCTCTAAAAATTCTTCAGACCAACAGAAAATTACTGTCCACTAATATTATCTAGAAGCCATTGGATGGAGTTATTACAGAGGGCATGACATGTTACTTGTGACCAGATGGTTTTCTGCTACATCTTAATAGAAAAATTGATGAACTTTCTCTTTTCTCTCTTCCCCAGAAGGAATAGGAGCACATTATTAGTAAAATATTTACTCCTTTAGAAATTATACCTTTGAAGCACATAAATGCTATTTACAAATTACATATGCAAAACTCAGATAACACATGGAATCCAAAACATGAAAGAGACAAGGATTACCACGTTCCTTTCTAGAAATCTTTTTCTCATCCTTCTAGGCACCATCCTGTTCTCAAATTCTGACATCCTCCCACAGTGTGCACTTGGACCTTTGCTGTATCCAGTGCTCAGACTTTTTCCAAGAAAGTGCCTCCTTAAATATAAATACAATACAGACTAAGAGGGATGCACATTCGAGTTACAGCACTTCAAAGGCCACTTGCATTTGATCTTGGACCTGAGCAAAGCTTTACTAAGACTGCCAAGATCCCCTTTGCAATGCTGAGGCCGCCCACAAAAGGTCAGAAGCTCAAAATCCTGGTCACAGTCATTGATGAATCAAAGCAATTAAAGCATTACTTAAACATCCAGATTCCTGAGAACTGTCTTTTAAGATGACACCTGAAAATTAATCTAAACAAACTTACACTTCTTGACAAAGTTGCCAACGTGTTTAATTTTCATTAAAGCAGGGTTTCTGCACTCTTCAAAAAGAACAAATAATGAATCAAGGATGCCTTCCCGGGAGAGAGGAGACATCTGCTGTTGAGTCACAAAGAGTGGCTTCCCCTGGAAAAAAAAAGTGGCAATAGCAGATGGAGTCTCAGACAACAATGAAAAGCCTCAAATCAATAACAGATGTATAGAGCAGATTATATATTATCCATTTGAAAATCACTTCTTCAGAAATTAGGCAAATGATACAAAAGTGTGAGGTAAATATGTCTGTTTTTAATAGCTGCTACAGGTAGTTTACTTTCAGACAAAGCAATCCTGATGATTGTTAATGTTCAAATCACAGCTTCCTTGAAAGTTCTGACATTCTCTTTATGACTCTGAACTGACTGGGTTTTTCCTTGACATTGTATCCTGTGGGTTTTTCCCAAGGTACAAATAGTTTAAACCATCAGTATCAGTATTAACAGTAGAAGGCAAAGCTGCTGAACCTCAGATGATCACAAAGCAGGTGTTTAGGTAAATTCATCTCAGGACAAGCCCACAGCTACATCACCCATGAAATAAACAGAGATTACTGGACAAAAAATTCACTATTCCATCCTTGTGTGGAAAAATCCATCATGCTAAAACACTGACAGATACACAAAACATAAGACCTGATACTATCCACTGAACTTTGTGCAAACTAGAAACACTTTAATCTTCACCTACTTATCCCATTCTTTTACCCCTTCCTCCAAAGGATGACACAGTTCCAGTGCCCACAAGAACAAGTAAAGCTGTATTTTGATATGCTGGGAGTGGATAGGGGCAAAACTGGGCCCAGCTGCTCCCAGGCCGAGGTTCTTTACCTGGAAGAGCAGATTCAGCCGAGAAGCTCTGCTGGTGATGGGCTCCAGCATTCCTGCATCGGCTGCATTTCGGGCACCGCATTTGAACTTCAACATCTTTACAGCTTATCTCATATAAAGAATCGCCTGAAAAAGAGAACAGGGACGCTCAGAACGCACTTGAGTGGCTGATTTTAAATTAAAAAAAAAGGGGGGGGGGGGGGGGGAGAAGGATATAACCTAAGCAACATTCGTATTCCTTTGGGGCCGAAACTTACTAAAAGTAGTAAGTTTAGCAGCGTCTGGACCACCCCAGCAATCAGGGTGGCTTGGGGAGAACGACCCTATCAATTAAGCTGGGGCAGACCCCCGAAACTATCGAGCCCAACCTGTGACCGAACACCAACTTCACCGGGGCACCGAGCGCCACGTCCAGTCCTTCCTTAAACACCTCCAGAGCCGGCGGCACCTCCCGGGGCCGAGAGGGCACGGCCACACAAGGGACGGAGCGCCCCGAACCGCAGAGATCCCCCAGGCCCGCGGTGCCCTCAGGGTGTCCCCGGGTCCCCCCAGTCCCCTCACAGCCGCCCCGGCCCCGCCCGGCCCCGCGCGCTCCCGTTTTACCGCCGCCCGCGTTTGAACGGCGCGGGGGGCGGGGCCCGCCCGCCATCACTTCCCGCGGGCGGCGCGCGCCAATCCCGGGCCGGGCCGGGCGGAAACGGCGGCGGGAACGGAGGGGGACAAGTTGGGGGGGTAATGAGTGAGGTGAGGGGTCCTGGGAAATGAGGGGATTCCCCTGTTCTGGGTCCTCGGGGACCGTCACGACTGGGCCGGCCCGGGCAGGTGGAGGCAGAAGCGGGGGCTGTCGCTTTGGTGCTGCCTTGCCCTGCTCCGTTCCGCTCCCCCGGGCGCGTTCCCGTACAGCGCGTACCGCTTGTTATGTATTTTGCCTCTCTCTATTTTTTTTTCCTCCCCCTCCTCTCTTTGTTTTCCTTTGCCAGACTTAAAACGCCACAAAAATGACGCATTCCCGGTAGTTCTGGCAGGGTCTGGCTCAGCCCGGCCCTTCACGTCATCGTTGGCAGCAGCTGCTGCCAGGTAGGGCAGCCAGAGGGGAAAGGAAAAGGGTTCCAAAGCTTTAAATTTCCTTCTGTAGAGTGCCTGTCTGACCTTTGCGACCCTCTCTTTGTATGGCCCTTTTTTTCTGATACAGGATGATCAGCTTTCAAGTGAAGCAGTGGTGAAAAGCTTCCAGCTCCACATCCCCAAAGTGCCATCCGTGGGAATGATCAGCGGGATGCAGCGTGACCTTGCTGAACGGTGGATCCGTGAGGAGACACCTGTGGAGAACATCGGCACAAAGCACTGATGGGATCTGCAGACATCAGGGGTGCAAAAAAGGGATGATGTGTTACAGTGTCTTGGCAGGGTTTGAGCTGGTAACAGAAACCTCGGTCATGGGGTCCTTAAAAATAACTGTTGCTGTGTAGAGCCATAAAATATTTTGCTCTCCAACAGTTATTTTAATGATGTAGTACTGGCTTGGCATCTAACTGATAAAATAATGTGCTGATGGATTTGTTTTAACTTTATGCTAGAGTTGTGCTTCCTTCCACCTCTTCCACTCCACCCCTGGAACACTGACATATTTTTGATGTATTTCTTGTCTCAAACTCACATATCTGGGTTCATTTCAAGTTATTGAACCTGAAAGAGTCTTTAAAATCTAATTTATTGTCCACCACCTGCACTGCCAGTTTGGTTTTTGGATTCCACTCAGGCCACTGTCATTGACTGTGTCTCCTCCACAACCACATTGCCCAGGGACAATCAGCTCCCACAAAGGGCAGCAAAGAGCTTCCTGTGCATAAAATGGTCAATCTTCATGCAAGTGCATTTAGTAAAATACCACATTCTGCCCTGATATTTGGAACCCTATCACATCTAAAGATATTCTGCCCTAAATGTTGTACAAGTCTCATTGTCTGCTGTCCAAATTAAGAAAAGAACTTCAGGTTCCTCTGCCTTTTTTTTTTTCTCCAGCCCATCTTCTCAGCAAATACCATTAGTCCCATCTGTTTTAATTGCCAGAATTACCATTAGCTATTGACACTGTTTCTAATTTTATGGGGAAATCACTGTATCTGTACATTAGTTTGTTTTTCTTTAAATTGCTGATCTGATGTCTTGGACTGAAAGTGATAATTCCTTCATACTTTTGATATTTTTATCAAGAGCAATCATAGTACACCAGTCCTTTGTAAGAATCAAATTATATATCACTTCACAGTGACAGCTGCTCATGGGTATAACCTCACTTAACCTGAAGGAGCAGCAGCAGACCTGCAATTGTACAAAGCAAGGGCTTATTCCTACTATTAAATTAACAGGTCATTCAAAAGCATAACAGAATAAATAGCTCTGTGATTTTCCCTAAACAGGTCCCAATATGGTGCTCAACATGTTTTGACATCTCACCATGCATTGAGTTGGTTACCATCTGTTTGGCATTTTTTTAATTATAAGAGTAGGGGTTTCCCTTTATTTTGTTGGCCCAAATTCTCCTCCCTCATGCTGTTGGATTGTGCTCCAAGGTGACTGTGTTCCCAAGATTGCTTGTCACTGTAACACCCTTCAGGCTTGCCTGGCAGCAAAGACACTAAAGGAAATGTAAAAGTAAAAGACCAGGCATGCAGGTACACCAGATTTTTGCCAAAAACCTGGCACTCAGATCCTCATCCAAACTAACCTCACCATATTTTAATGGGCAGAGAGCTGCCAAGTCCCCCCCCAACACCATCTGGCTGTGAACTTCTGTATTTACAGCAGCATCACTCTGAAATATCTTCATCTGTGGAGCAGTGAGACCCTCCTGGCTGCTCCCAGGATGTTAATGGGTTTATAGATGGCAAGAAAGTAATGAACAGGGGTTGTGCTATCCCAGTTCTAAGAGCTAAGCATGAGCAAAAATCTGGGTTTTGTCCTACTTTGCAAATCTTTTCAGCTTTGTTGTTCCCAAATTGTAATGCTGATCTACTCATGCAGACTGGGGTCTGCAACCCAGCCCTTCAGAGCATGTGAACCCCAGAAATATATCACAATCTTCAGTGATTCTTTGGTTGGATGTTATGGCTGGTCTTTACCATAACTAATACATATGCTAATCTGTAATTCTATGAAAACAAAAAATTAATTATCCTTTATCAGCTCTATCACTTTCTCTAACTCACCAGTATGTAAAAGATCTTGAAATAAATCAAGCACTTCTGGTTTTTTTTCCTCCAGCCTTAATCCTGATCACAGCTGGGTTACCACTTTCTATATCAAAATAAAAGGTTAAACTTGGCTGATTCAAGTACTGTTATAAACCCTTGCTAATGGCAGCTCCCGCCATCACTTAATGGGACCTAAATAATCCTTAAATCCCTGGCACATTTTGTTCCACTTTCTTTTCCCAGACTATCACCAAGTATCCAATCTAGATGTAATAGTCTTGCACACTACAGGGGATAGAAATATTTGCACAATACATCTTTGGGAATAACTGTTGTGGAAGAGGTAAGTAAATTCCTTTTCAAAAACATGAAGGCAAAGAGAAATAATCATCAGGAAATTATATTGTCTTCTGCAGTATTTTTAATTTCCTCATGAGAATTTTTGGAAAAGGACCATGCTGCACTCATCTCCCGGGATAAGTGGAAAGGAAATTAAACTTTAGAAGACCTGAAAAGCAGTTTGGTGTTTCTTCCATAGGCTTCCACTAGAAGTTAGGCACAGATAATATTCTTCAAGATTAGGTTGATTGTAATATTAAAGGCCTTTTTTGTTTGTATTAGCAATAGGCTGGTAATTGCATTATATGAGAGCCAATGCTCTCTGGAGTTTTTTTATACATTGCTTTTATTTTCTTTACAGAAGGAAAATCCATTAAAATACTTCTAAATACAGCCTTTTATTAGATACATAGCTACTGTCTATTAGTTATTTGTAAAAATGCAAACATGTGATGCTCTTCAGACCAAATCCCAGTTCTGAGGAATCCTCATTCCAGCACACACTGCTCAGTACCTGCCTGTGTTCTCTGAGCAAACTCTCCTAACACAGCTTATGTTGAATTTCTCTGTAAGTCAAAACAGAATCATGGCAAATTTCTGCTGTGACCAAAATGAAATGGTAACAGAATTGAGTCATTAACAATCTCTATGTGCAAACTGGGTATTTAATCACATGAAAATGAAGCTTTTTTTAAAAAAGTCTAATTGTCTTCCACTTTTTTTTTAATATATTTAGCCTAAAACAAATCTCTTACTACTTTCTGGAGAAATAATTTATTAATTTTCAGATGTGATGAAAAGCAAATTATCTTTTATATATCTCAGCTTCAGGCTTCCTTTGTGCCATCACAGGAACACCCTGATTCCACAAAAATTATTTTATGGAAAGCAATTTATTAAACCTCACGATCTGTCAAGACACATGAATATTGATGTACTCACATTAACATCTCCTGAAGCAGCTGAAAACTAGATTTGTCATGACTTAATGGGAATTACATGTTGCAGAGCAACAAGTGACAGGAGCTTAATTAAAGCATAACTAACAGAGTATCTGAGCCAGTACAAAAAAAGGTTTTGTTTTAAATGTCACTAAAGAACCACTGGCATGTTTTCATTGATGGGGAAGGAAGGCAATGTGGAACTCTGGTTTAGAAGATGAAACCTAGAATGGGACTGGTGCAGCTTATCAGCTGGAAATTACATCTAACAAAATGCTCAATTACTCTGGAATTTAGAGAAATCATGTAAAAAATGGCCATATCCAATTATATTGTACCTAGATTGCAAAATTAAAAATGAACAAATACCTTTAGGGTGAACATACCAAATACTTTTGAGAGCACAATTAAAAGCTGTCAGGTAGTTGTACAGAGTCTGATGGTCCCCCCAGGACTCCTTTTCTCCAGCCTAAACAACCCCAGCTCCCAAAATACTACTACATACTACAGAGTTCCAAGATTTGTCATCTAAAACCAAAATAAAACCTCTTGCTCTTACCTAAAGTTTAGAAAAACAAATACTGCCAGACTGAAGCATCACAATTAAGTATAAAAATGGATTAAACAAGATATGTCTGCTAAAATTATGTTGGCTTTAAAAAAACCAAACCAAAAACACCCCACAACTTTTTACTAACTCTGGTGAATTAAGATACAGGGGTAGACTTGGATTCTTCATTGTGTTGACCCAACCATAAGGGGAAAGAGGAATATATTCACATAGTTGAACTTGAAATAAATTCTATCTTTTTCCTTTGAAGATTTATTCCAAAAATTCCAGTAAACAATAATCTGTGCTGTGAAGCCTTATAGCATGGTGGGAAGTGTGAATAGGGTAAAAAAGAACAATAGTAGCACTTTGTGCAGGGTATAAATGAAACAATGAGGCAATGACAGCTTTAATGTCCAAGGACTCTTCCAGGTAAGACTAAAAGAAGTTTAGATTTGATTGCCTGTCTATTTTTTAAACTGGAATCACGATTTAGGTACTTTACAGATTTAAGATGTTCTTGCTCTGAGTGGGTGTGTTCATTCCTGTCTTGAAGAACTCAGCAATGGCAGCCTACATGTTACTTTATTTAATTCTTCTAGAATTAGTTCTATACTGTTTGCTTGGAGGCCAAGAAATATTTTACAGTGACTATTGTGGGACTCTGATTTTTAAACAGCTTTTCCATGTTAAGAATTGTGATGAATAAGTGATTAAGAGATAACACTGACAAACAGTGAAGTAATTTAAGGTTCATAAAGGAAGTGAATGACAGTTTCTGGCTGCTTTGGAGGTCATTGCTTGGTCAAACTGCTCTTTTTGGAGTGCTGTTCCCCATTCCTCACTCTGATTGGCCTGGCTTACGTTGTTTTCTTACACTTTTAAATTCCCTTCACTACCTGGAAAGAAAAGGGTACAAAACCAGTATATTCTTCCTCAAAAATAAAGCACAGTGGGAAGTTGTTGCAGTGATGTTCATGGTCTGGCAAGGAACTGCATTTAGTTGTTTTTAGCCAAAGGCTGGATACCAAAATACAAGTCTTGAAAGGAACTGAAACTCCATGTGAAAGAGTTTCTGTGGAATAAACATTTCCTGCAAAAAAAAAGGTGGTTTTATGCTGCTGTTTCAAAATCCTCTATAATTAAATGAATGACATAAGTCCTAAAGTAGAATATTTTCTACTTTCTGCTCTTTCCTCAGAGCAACAGATCTTGTGCATTCCTTCTCAGAAATGGATGAGATGCAGCATTAATGAATTGTGCCAATGGATGACAACAGCCAGTAGCAGTTACTCCCTTGGGAACAGAGGCAGAGGTGCAGATTTGTTGGGGCATAAGACACATTACACCTTAAACCTTTTAAGCATGAAGCAGAAAGTAGTCAGCTTTTGATATCAAACAGTTATCAGAGAAAGACTAATAGCCAACCTCAAAATGACAAAAAGCAACAACCAGAAAATCTATGCTAAGTAATAGTTATTTGCTCACAGAACACCAGCTACCACTTTAAATCCTCCAGAAGACAGCAATAAAAGCAGCAGAGAAGGCTGGGTTCTACATCAACCCAATCCACCATGAACAGATATTATGAAGTAAAGATTATTTAGAATACAAGATGCTGGAATAAAAGAGATTTGCACACAGGCTGCAGTGTTTTTGTACCTCTCTCTTCTCTACATTCCCCTTGCTTTCATTCTGATTCCCTTCAGTACCCTAGCCTCAAAAGATGATATATCATCTAGTTCTTGTGAATAAGAAATGCTGTTCTCTCTTGAAAAGGGTTCTTTAAATCCTCCTGTTTTTCTGGAATTGTTCAGCTCCAAACTGAGCTGGAGGCAGAGCCAGGCAGTGCTGGCAGAGTTGTTCCACAGCTGTGTGCAGTCTGCAAAAGGATGGCTGCTCTAGAACCAGATTTCCCAACTAGCATGGAAGACTTTTGGGGCAAAAAATGCTATTCAGCATTCAAAAATATCCAATAAACAGGCTGATAAAAGGTATTTATGAATGATGAAGGGGCAGGAACAAGCCTGTCTTACCAGGCTGTCATTTCTGCCCAGCTGTGGTGTGAGAGAAGGACACACAACTCCTACAGCACAATTCAGGGATACCAACACATCAGACAATGGCAACTGCTAAATAACGTTTTGCTTTTCATTCCTGTTAAGTTATTTGTAAAGAGCCATTTCTGCTCAAGCTGCATATAAATTGTACATTGTTAGGAGATTGATGCTCTCTGGCTTCATCTGCACAGTGCTTCGTGCCAGAACCACGAGACTGCAGGACCTCAGTCGTAAAGAAGAAAATAATCAATAAGCCTGGGCAGCTTGTGACGCTTAGTGACAGATTTTCACTGCCTATGTGGCTATATTTTAATTTAGACAAAAATAGTCAACACCTCACTTGCATGCAAAAAGAAGTCATCTGCTTCTTATCTAATGTGTAATTCAATAATTCCTGTAATTGATGTTCATTGACAGTTTTTGCAAGCTCACTCACCCACACTGCACATATTGTGCTTCCTGACATAATTCCCAACATAGACGATGGTATTTCAACAGAGGAAGCTTGTTAAATCAGGTCAAACAAAATAAAGAATCAGAATGTGCTGCAAGTCCTTGCAGATGTCTGTCTTTCCACTCTTCCCTCCCCTCCAAAAAACAAACAAACAAAAACACCAAACCAACCAAAAAGAGCCCCAGCTATTTGTACTTTTGTGATGGGCTAAAAATACAAAAACCTGTTTTGTTAAATGCTGATAGGCTTCCAAATTGAAACATCATTTTCTCCCTAGATGGTGGACTATTACTTTTTATCAGACATAACTGCCAGTCTTTTATTGCTTCCACAAGGTTTAATTTTCCCTGGAAGTGCCATATATATACTAATGATCTGCTGAATTAAAAGAATTCTAAATTGGTTCCCAATTGATGAGATCAGCCAATGAAGGGCATTTTCTCTCATAGACAAAGGAACACACAAATTCTGGAGGTGATAATGGGTCTTCAGTTGTCTGAAAGAGTGATACGTAATTTCAGAGAAACACAAACAATAGATTTTCCATTTACAGTGATTGTAAATAAGAGGAACATAATGTTTCTGTTTCATAAACACGATCACTTCCCTACCCAGCATTCTCCAACTGTATCAAATCATTGTTATTCTTGGAAGAACTGAGATACAGGAAGAGTTGAAGATACTAACAACTAATAGATACAATTAATGGTCACAGAATGCTGAACTTCAGTAGAAGGCTGGAAAATCATTTCCAGAGCATTTGCTGGCACAGGAGAACCCCATTTAAATTTTCTATAAATACAACTCTTTAAAACAAAACATTATTGGAAGAGCAGAGCAAGGCACTTTTCCAAAGATGTAGATTCCTTTATTCTAGATTCTCTTTCCAGCTGTAAGGCCTCATTCCATAGCAGTTGAGAAATGATTCCCATAAATCAGCTCCTTCACCCAGAAGCCTTTCCCCCCTTTGCCTGGGGGTTGACTCCTGGCTGTGCTGCTGAATGATTTTCCAATTCCTGATGGCTTTTGCAGTTAGTTATGCTGCACCTTATTGAGCTGGGAAGTCATCAGGAGAAAAAGGGAGGCAGCCAAGGGTGACACATGTGCAGACACAATAAAAATCACAGCAACCTGCCCTTACTGTTCATGCCCACAGCAAGTTCCAGGGAGGCTTCTGCACAGGGCAGGGATGTTGGTGTGCTCTGAAGGGCAAGACAATATATCCTGAGCTCTGCAGACATATCATATTATGTGGAAGCATCTTCTTTTTCCCACTCAGTAAGTTCTGAAACACTAAGCAAACAAAAACACTTAAAGGGCAAAGCCATAAATATTTCAGTTAGTTGTATATGGGCTACTCCTTTGGAGTTAAAACTCTGGAGTAAAACTAACAGTGTTTCTTACATGTCACGGACACCAAATAGCACAGGGAGTAGCAAGAATTCCAAACTATGGGCCAGAATGTGGCATGGGAAGCCATCCTCTTCTGGGACGATATTCAATAATGGAATATTTGGAAGGTAGTTTCTTCCTTCCCTTTTTGCCTTCACTGAAATTTCTTCACTTAAACATAAATTTATGGAATCAATGTTAATCTAGGTGATGTCTTTAAAACAGTGAGGGGAAAATATAAAAATTAATTAAATTCTTCACATAAGGCTGCATCTGACACTGACCTAAAAGAGGATGATTAAAATAGGCAAAAATATGTTTATTTAAACAAGAATGTACTTTTAATAGTAAAGTGTTGCTGAAGGAAACCAGATACCCAAATATATGGCAACACAGTACTGAATTCATGCACATAAGATGATATTTGATGACTCTCCCTTCCTGCCCAACAAGGCTGATTTCATGTGGTGCAGAAGATCATGTCAGGCAAAGGTCTGGAAGCTTTATAAAATAACCTGATCTCAAGTGAGAGCAGAATTACAAAGCAAANATGGGCTACTCCTTTGGAGTTAAACTCTGGAGTAAAACTAACAGTGTTTCTTACATGTCACGGACACCAAATAGCACAGGGAGTAGCAAGAATTTCAAGCTATGGGCCAGAATGTGGCATGGGAAGCCATCCTCTTCTGGGACGATATTCAATAATGGAATATTTGGAAGGTAGTTTCTTCCTTCCCTTTTTGCCTTCACTGAAATTTCTTCACTTAAACATAAATTTATGGAATCAATGTTAATCTAGGTGATGTCTTTAAAACAGTGAGGGGAAAATATAAAAATTAATTAAATTCTTCACATAAGGCTGCATCTGACACTGACCTAAAAGAGGATGATTAAAATAGGCAAAAATATGTTTATTTAAACAAGAATGTACTTTTAATAGTAAAGTGTTGCTGAAGGAAACCAGATACCCAAATATATGGCAACACAGTACTGAATTCATGCACATAAGATGATATTTGATGACTCTCCCTTCCTGCCCAACAAGGCTGATTTCATGTGGTGCAGAAGATCATGTCAGGCAAAGGTCTGGAAGCTTTATAAAATAACCTGATCTCAAGTGAGAGCAGAATTACAAAGCAAAGCACATTCAGTCAAACCCAGCTCTGCTGGAGAGCCTGAATTGCTGTGGAGTTTTATCACAGTCCCTGCATCCAGGATGAAAGGCCATCAAGTCAGCAAAGTGTGCACCTGATCTCTACATCCTCTCCAACAGCATCTCAAAGTACTCATTGATCCCAGGGAATAATATTTGGCTTCATTTTTGTTACATCTCTCATTTGTCATGTTGCAGGTCATGCTGCCTTCACACACCTCATGGGAGAAGTTCACTGTGAACTCACACCAAGGCTGCACTAAATGTTCATAAATGTCATTTCTGATGTGAGTGAGCTCTCCCAGCCCCTGCAGGCATGGGATGCTGCACAGCAAAATGTAAAAATGGGAAACAAGAATAGAAGACACTTTGTTAAGGTAATGTTCATATCTGAATTTCACGCCCATAGAGATCATGTGTGGGTGAATATTAGATTTAAGCAGTTAAATGAATGCTGGATATTTTAGTGACAAATATGGTCTGTGCACTTCCTAAAGTGTCTAGAAGTATGCAAAGCCATAATATGGAAAAGGCAGAATAGGAAGAGAGAGGAAAATTTTAATCTTAGGGTTTATTTTTAAGTGATACATTGAATGGAGGTTTGGTTTTTCCATAGAACACCCACACCAGTGCAGCAGAGCAAAGACTCTGATGAATGTGATACCCAGAGTATCACAGCTTTCTCCATAGTTGTTTTTTCATATAATGTAGTTAGTTAATTAGATCTCCTCTGATCAATCATTGAATTACTGCTTCAAAAGGCATTGTGATATGATGAGAGTGCCTCACAGCAGTGGAACACTTTGATTTTTCTGTCCTAACACATTTTCAGATGGTGTCAACTAGGTCCTCTCAGCAGGAATAAAGAAATACTTTTTTAAATTACAAGCACAATTTATCTCACAATTTAAAAGCTGGACAATAAAATTACTGTAATATGCATTCATTCTCTCCATTGCTCCTTTCTGGTATTTAAGAATAATCTCTTTCATGTTTTCCTTATGTTTTGATCTCAAACTCTCTGGAGCTCAACCTTCTCTCTTGCTCATGATCAGCTCTTTTATACCATCACTGTTACACATCTGTGACTTCAGCTGTGTCTCAGCATCTCCTTCCTTGATCCTCAGGAGTCCCTCTCAAAAACCAAAGCAGAGTAGTCACTACAAAAAGATATTGACAAGAACTCTTTCATTTCCCTCTTGTCATGACTCTTGATCATGACTCATGATCTAAGGGTTAAGACTGTAGGTCACAACTTCAACATGAATTTGCATGATCTGACAGTGGGAACTGTTGGTAAGTTACTGCCTTTGCTTCTCTTTATCCCCCTGTGAAAGGAGAACAGGGATTACAGGACAATGTTACCCCAAGACTTGCCCTATTATAGTTTCTATGAAGAGCTTTGGACTCCTTGGAAAGCAGAGAGTACAGGAAGAGATGGTGTATAATTTAGGGAAAGGTCTGGTTTTTCTGCCTCTCCAAAAGCAGGTGCCAATCCATGTGTAACACTCAGGGATCTTTGCACAGTGCTGTAGAGAGGAGCTCTTGTGCTTGCAGTAACGCAGGCAAATAAGAAAGCTTTCAAAGTCCTGCTCCCCAAATGGGAAGAAAAGATGCATTGGTTTTCTGAGCAGCATAAATAATGGAAAATAATTTACTTTTTAATCCTAAAGAAGTACATTTGCCCAATGAAAGAGAGCTGAACTGTTCTGCTGTTGCCTTTCCAGCAGAACAGTGCAGTCTGCAGGTAATTAAACAACAGAAACCAATACCCATAATTCAACACTATGTCTTAGCTATTATTTGGCAATTCTTTTTCTCTTGGAAATTCTTATACATAATATGAGCTTTAAATGGAAATTACTCTTAGCAAGTTTTATTTCATTGTGAATTGTTCTAATACAGCAATATGAAACCACATTTGTAAAAGACTCAAATCTTCTACTGCCAGCTGAAGCTGTCCTGCACTCTTACAGAGTCTGCTGGTTTGAATTTGAATGTGCTACCTGCAACGTGGGCAGCAGACCCCAGAGAGATGATACACCAGGCTGGCAATTCTCCATTCTGTGAAGCGGAAGAGTTGTGACAAACTGGAGGGGACTTAGAAACCAGCAACTGGACACAGGATTTTCATTTTTCTGGAGAGATTGACTTGGGTATTTTTATTGCAAGGTTGATTACCACCCTCAAATTAAACCAAATGACTCAGGGAAACATATTATCATCTGGAAACTAATTTCCTCCTATTTGCAGGTCTCCCCATGGCCAGGCTGACAGAGAAAAAACAGATTTCCAGGGGCCCTCCAGAGACAGAGGAGGAGAGGTTCCTGCTCTGGACCACCCAGAGTGCTTTTCCTGGGGCTCAGGGAGTGTAATCCCTGTCCTGTGGTGTTCACAGACACCTCTTCACCTTCCAAAAGCTGTTCCAGGTGGAATGGGCATTTTGAACTGAAGCCACCTGGACTTCTCTGACTTAAATTCTCAGAAATTCTGTTACTTCTTTCATTTCTTTTTTAGTGCTGGTTTCTCTCTGAACACCTGTTTCGAATGTTTCCTATGAGCCAGTATTTCATATATACTATGAAGCCATTTAATAGTTAATTAATATTAAGAAGAAATAAGTGACTTTTCCAGCTGGAACTGATATGGGCAAGGTGCAAAAGCAGAATGTTTCCCAGTATGATCTCATTACCAGAAAACACACTGACAGACATCTCACCCTGCCTCCCACAGCCTCTGGATACCAAAAAGATCAGGCAGTTGACTTGGGCTTGAACATGTGTAAGGTCGCAATAGTCTTTTTAATAACTCAACTGTTAAAAAGAAATGAAAGAAAATGCAATTTGAAAGTATGAAAAAGGAGAAAGATGCTGGGGAATTGCACTGACTACCTCAAGCTAATAAAGTGCCCCTCATCCTTGTAGAATAAGCTTCCAGGAGCAACTTAATTACTTGTGTTCAATGGTTTCCCACCCACATGTTTATCGAAGTTCCTCCTCTGGAAAAGAGCTGAGGAAACAGCTCAGGGGATGAAAGAGGATTACTCTCATAGGTAATTGGTGCTGCAAATCTCCTTCTGAAAGCTTCTGTGCTGCACATATCCAAGATGTCTCCACCTGGGCAGGATTGTCTGGCTCATAATTATGCAACAGTTCAGGCTCTGTGGCTTTTTCCCCTGCTTTGGATTAGAAAATAAGGGGACTCCTTTGCACCATTTGAAAGGGTAAGTTTTGTTTGGGCAAAATACCTCAAATTAAAAAACCCTCAAGGCTGCATATTCCTTCACCTTAAGGCAAGAAACTAGCAATAGATGAAAACTATTACACACATAGTCTCTCTGGAATGTTTAAAATGATTGAACAGGAGCAAGAGGTCCTTGTATCAGATTATTAATCTCTTGCAGTGTCCAGTTCTTCACAAGTCTTGCTCTCAAAGCAAAAGGACAAATCCTTCCTGCCATACCCACACACAGCAGTGACCACAACACAAGGTTTTTGAAGCTCATGAGTCCTGCAGGTGGAACACAGGAATGTTCTCCAAATCCAGCAATGTTGATAGGGGGGTCACCTAAACACGGGCAGGAACAACCTCATCTTCAGTTTTGCACATCCACACACTCTCTAATGAGAGACAACAGCTGAGCAGATCCTGCACAGACACAAAGTTGCTGGTATTTGCACCAAGGAGTTAACAGGCCATAAGGATTAGTACTTCCATAAATAAATATATAGCTAATAAAAAACCTCTTCTGTACTTTTTACTTTAAAATTTCTAGTTCACAAGAAGTGAATCAGGCCTCTTTTCAGATAATTTATGGAATACTAGTTTCCATAACAACATAATTGCTCAATGAAGGCAAAATACCTGGCACAGTTGCCATTATCATGAAATAATTGACCACAACAGTGAGTGAAAGAGGCTGCATTAAACCCCACATTGCTTTGTGTCAACATGTTCAATTACAATCCAGTAATGCCAGATCAAAACTACTGTTCCTAAGATGAGTCATTACAAATCACAGCATATCCCCACAAAGCAGAGCAAGATAATAGTGAACAAATATTTTTCCCCACAACAAAGCACAGAGTCATGTCCAATTATTTAATGGTTGCAGAATTCCATGGCCAACACCACAGCAGGTAATTTTAGGACCTAAATGTTTGCTGTAAAGAAATACCAGCAAGACCATCTCTCTCAGTTGATGTATTCCTATGAGCAAAGGCACAGGGTACTTTGTATTTCTCAACAGGAGTGTTTGTTCCACAAAACCTTGACAAACATTGTCATGTGGTAAAATTCAAGAGGGAGTTACTCACACCCACTGCTGAAAACAACGGCTTCATTAAAAAACACAGCCCTAGATCGACATCTTCCCATGGATCCATCACATCTTTAATCCTTCTGAGGGCTGCAGAAGCAGCAAGCCCAGGGCCAGGTTTGCATGGAAGTGCTAAGACTCAACAGCTTTCATGCAGTGCCCGCCCTTTACAGCCCCATCCCAGGTCTGCTCTGGACATGTTTGTGCTCACCATGTCCCCGGGATATTTTCTGTTTCTCTGCAGCTTCTGCAGCTGAGAAAGCCTGAAGAGATCAGAAATGGCAATCCCTGCAACTGGTACAAGAGTACGTGAGGATGGGACCCCTCCTGGGGTAAGTTTTAAAAGTAAGAAGAATCCAGCTGTGTTCAGAGTCTACCTGGAGCATGGTAAGTCAAGAAGGAGCCTTGGGTGCAAAGTGGACCTGAGTCACCCAGGCCATGCTTAACACCTTACCAGTCAAAGGATGTTTCCCCTAACTTTGATGTTGAGTCACCTTGGTGGGTGAGTGCTTTTGCTGCTCTAGCTGATGCATTATTGATAAACCTGGAAAACAACAAACTTGTTGGGAACTCTGTGGGGATATTGTGCCTTGAAAAAAATCAGGATGGTCTTTCATTTTACTACATGTTGCTTGGCTCACACTCATAACAGCTTTCTTTTCCCTTCTGTTTAATGAGAGAATCCTGTTCTTTTGTTGCTTCCCATCTTGTGTTCCCTCTACCCACCACCAGGGAAACCCCTGGCACACACATACTGGATAGCTTTGGACATTACAGAATCAAAGAGAAAGAAAGGTCACACATATGAGTCTTATCTCTGGCTTTGCAGCTCTGGCCTGCTTGGAAAGCAAGACACATATGTCCTTTAATTATTCATTAGGGTAACAGCAAACTCTGAGGCTGCCTGCACCTCTTGCTGCCCATCTTGCAGCAGCAGGAGGCTGTGGCACACAAACATCTCAGCACGGAGGTACCAAACTACCAGAGAAACTTAAACATTGTCAGAAATAATGTGCAGTAAAGCAAAGAGAAAAATAAGGCAATTAATCATTCAAAAGAAGAGGGGGAAGAAGGGGGGCAGGAGGAAGAGGAGAGGGGGAGAGAGAAAAAAGAGAGAATGGCAAAAGAAACCTGATAGCTTGTGCTTCCTCCTCTGGAAGTCTGTCAGCCCACTGACAGGAAGATTAAGGATGCTGATGGGAATTTCTTTCTCACCACAGGCAGCTTTAAAAGCACAGGACAATAATCTACTTTCACAGGTTTGGCTGTGGCGTTCCCACAACACATCTTTTTCTTCCCTTATTCTAAATGAAAAAAGATGATCCCTTGCAGTGCTTGTTTTCTGAGTGCTGCCCTCACAGTTGAGGTGAAGATATTGATTGAAGCACTTGGACATTTATTGGATTTGTGGCTTTTCTGATGTGTGAAAAATATTTCAACCTCCTTAACTCACGCAGTCCTACATGCTCCAGCACTTGTTAGTGTAACCAGCAAAGGTCCAAACCCTCTGCCACACTTTCTTTGTGAAGAGAACAAGCAGTGAAATTCCTGAAAGGCAGAATACAGATTTCAAAGCATCGGATTTAACAATATACCTGACACTGGGCTTGAAGAGCCTGCACAGCTTAGAGTTCACCTCTCCTTGACCCTCTGGGAAGGACAATACACATTGCTGTGCCCACAGCTTAAGCTGGATTGCCTGTTTCAGGACCTTACTCTTTCAGGAACCTGTTTAGCAGAGTGAATTGCACTGGCAGGTTGCTCTGAATGGCTCCTTGAG
Source organism: Neodrepanis coruscans (assembly GCA_013400695.1). NCBI lineage: Eukaryota > Metazoa > Chordata > Aves > Passeriformes > Philepittidae > Neodrepanis > Neodrepanis coruscans. The sequence goes on from VYZS01038942.1 coordinate 50,437, forward strand.
TCAAGTTCTCCAACCATTCTCATGGATTATTTATGAATTGGGTAATGGTAGAATGAGGAAAAGCAAGAAGGGGAAATTACTTGGCAAAATCAGTGCCATCCTTTTGTCCCTTAAGGAAAGAACTTTTTGCTACTTGCTTTTCTTATACATCTCTGAGTTTTTCAACCAAGCAAGAAAAGAATGATTGAATCTCTTATAGGCAATCCTACACCAATATCTTATACCTATGTTTTATTTTCACCCTTCTTCCCTAATAACACAGAGAAGGACTTCATATGCCCTGGACAAGGTGACGTTCTTGTGTTTTGTGATGACATTGCTTGCATCAGTCACTTGCTCTCGGTTCTCTCTGTGCTTGGGTCAGTCTGGCCTTCTTGTATGTTCAGGAAGGGTCATCCCTGTGGTGATTTCCAGGCTGAAAGATAATTTGTGCTGTACACACAGGAACCTTCTGTGTCACAAGAGCATCAGCTCTTGAAATGCTTTATCTACATCTCCACAAGAACTACTCACTATTGCAGTTCCTTGTACCTGAGGAGTGAAGTCTCATATCAGGCTTCAGCAGTGCAATTAAAAAAAAAATATGACTTCAGGTTTGACTTGTTTCATGTAATTAATTCTTCTATTTTCTGGTCAAGTTCTCCAGAGGACATAAACCCAAGTTTAACTGTGAGGAAGAAGAGCAGAAATTAGAGTTGGGTGCCCACTTATGGGCAGAAATTGTCCCAGCTGTCAACTGAAATTAATTTTAGGCTCCTAATATATAATGCCACCATATCACTGTAAATGAACTCTATTATTATGTTTTTAATATTTTTTCATGGATTTTGATTGGGATAACATGTACAAGGTAAAATACTACTAAAGCAACAGACAAAAGAATTTTAAAAAATAGTAACCTAATATATTTCTAAAAAGTCAAATCAATAATTAAAGGACAATGGAATTTTCTATTAATTTTTTTAAGTGGAAGTCAATAACGTTGTGCTATAAACAAAGCTTTAATCCAAGGTTATTCCAGTTATGTTTTGCAGTCAATAGGCCCCAAAAGAGTATTAAGCTTGCATAGATGCCTGACTAAGATGGTGGCATATTTACAATACATGGCACTGATTTATATATGCTTTTTCCTCTCCATCCAAGTAATAGCTTTTCCTCATCCCTATCCTAACAGATGCAGCTATGGGTTTTGCTTCAGGCTTTGTTTGGGGGATTAAAACCATCTCAGTATAATCTCTTTTTGTTTTATACACTGAAGGAAGCATTAGAGATGAAAATTAATGCCACAATGGATTTCATTAATCACACCAGGAGGCTTGGTTTGCTGTAGTAGGCACTTCCAGCAGAAGGTGCTCACAATCAGCTTAAATATTAAACGCCCTCCTGTGTTTAAATAGCGATGATCAAATCTGTGAAAGCACAGCTCCGGCATCAGGGCAGGGCTTTCTTTAAAAGGGCCAATACTGTTCAAACCAGCTCACCTTATGGTGAATCCTGCTTTCCAGCAATGTGAGCATCAGTTGCTTATAAGGACAAAAGGACTAGAAGAATCAGTGCCTGGGGGAATTGCTATGAGATAAAGGAGGTGTCACCTCTGGGTCACCAATGCAAGCGAAATCATAATGGTCATAAAGAGCAACAGTTCCCACTGTGGGACGGGAGCTGGCACCACGGCACGAGGTACCAGGTGTCTGCCTGGTCCCTGGAGAGCAGCACTCACAGTACAGAAACACCACTGGCGTTAACTGCCACTGCCAGGAAAAGGGCTGAGTATAGACAGGTCCTGCTGCCTGGGCTGTTGGGGCGTATCCCCATGGAAGGCCAAGTCCCCGTGGCAGATGGCCAGAGGGAAGTTTGCATTCCTACAATTCATGTTCTAACTGATATGAATAATCAGCAGCTCTCCAGGGCCCTGGGTCTGATGCCAGGCAGGAGCCAGCCCTGCTAGAAAACTGCATCAGTCACCAACTGTCCCAGCCAAAAGCATCCTTGGACTGATGTGTTGGGGCTGTTGCATACAAATGAACGTGGTCTAAGTGAATACTCTGTAGAAGGAAGGAAAGCAAGCCCCATGGAAGCAGGATCTAAAGAGAAAAGCTGTAAAACTCATAACTCCTTTCCACAGAATTCAGCAATTGAAAGCAAAAAGTTCCCTTAAGAATGTTTTTATTCAACCACTATTAAAGCCTCACTTGAAATTAAAGCATAATCAGAAATTGAGGGAATGGGGTCTTAGCAAAGGTGACAATATAAAGTTTTATGCTGCGTTATGCTACCTCAGCCCCCATCCTGTGGCAAGAAGGAAAGTGATGCTGGGATTTAAGGGGGGAGACAGTCAACAAACTCCAAACTGAAAACCCAATCAAGTTCTGCCCCCGATAGAGAGAACAGAGGCAGGAGCAGAACTGACTACAACTCCCAACATTCACTAAGGGTACCTTTAGGACAAATGTTATCCTGGAACATCCCAAACAATGTGAAATTGAGAGCAAGCCCCAGTGGCTGTTGGAAGCTGTAGTCAGCTCTGCAGGGCGAACCACCGAGCAGAAAGATCCCGAGAGCCGCTCTGCCACCCAAAAGATCCCAACTAGATCTCTGGGGGAGCGCGTAGCGAGCGGGCAGAACGCGCCGTGCCCCTTCGGGGGATGCCAAGCTCCTTCCTTGAGCTTTCCCAATGTTCTGGGGGGATTTTTGGCCTGTGCCTGCGGGAGAAGCAGCGAGACCTGCCCGCGGCAGGCGGTTCCAGGCGGACCCGTGCCCCGAGCCGCGGGGTCCCGGCGCCGATGGCGGTGCGGCCGCGGTGGTGCGGGCGGTGTCCGGTGGCGAAGGCGGTGCCGGTGCGGTGCCGCCCGCGNGGAGCTGGCGCTGCTGGCCGCCGCCGGGGAGCCGCCGGAGCCGCCGCCCGCCGCTGCCGCCCGCGACCCCGAGCTGCTGTCGCTGATCCGGCAGAAGGAGAAGGACCTGGTGCTGGCGGCGCGGCTGGGGAAGGCGCTGCTGGAGCGCAACCAGGACATGAGCCGGCAGTACGAGAGGATGCACAAGGAGCTCACCGACAAGCTGGAGGTGAGGCCCCGCCGCCCTCCGCGCCTGAACCCCGCGGAACGCGGCCCCTTCCCCGGCGAGCCCCGGGCACGGGCCCTGCCGGGCAGCCCACGGGACTCCCCGTGGCCGTGACGGGGAAGGAAGGCTCTGAGCAATCCCTCCGAGGCCTGGGGAAGGCAAAGCCGCTGTTTTCTCCCCCGCTCCCCCCCGGTTCCGAGCTGCCGTGTCGGCCCGGGGCGGGGATGCAGCGCCGTGCTCGGGAGGTTCCCAGGGGGCCCTTTTGCCCCTGGAGCCAGGTACCACCTGGGAGAGGAGATGGGAGCTGTGCTCGGCTTATCTCGGCACAGAAATACCTCGGAAGTTAAATTTACACAGCAGGTACCGAGCTACAGAGCATATGTGACCCTTATGCTTAAGCTGTTGCGGCTGAGGCATTAGGCTTGGCAGGAGATAAGCCCTAATGATACATCTCTTAGGTGGTTGCTCTGAAAAAATACCTACAGGTATCTGGAGAGAGCGGTTTGCCAGGAACGCAGTGGATTGAGCTATTTATTGATTTTTAAGGATAAAATAGAGCTATTACAAAGAAAGAGACTTGTGCAGTCAGCTTCTTTCGGAACAACTCTCTTGCACAACTGTGTGAGAGAGCCACTATTATTACCACCACTCATTTTCTCAGAGGTACTCTTGAAATTGTATTTCTTCCACTAAGTAATACTGCTTAGAAAGCTGAGAAAAGCCTCTCTCACCTTTCTGGAGAGTTTGAACACTGCTGGATTAACACTCGAATTTCAGGTCACAGCCCTAGACCAGTTCTTTCTGCACAGTCCTGCATATTCCTGTATTTCTTCCTTACAGACTTAGCATTTCTCAAGTTCAAGAGGATTTGTGAAATTATTATATGGCCTTTGTTCTCCTGACAGAATTCCTCTCCATTATTAAACTTGGCACTTTAGCTGATCTCTTCTTCTTTGCAGAGAAGTCTCTCTGCATTTATTATGCCAACCAAAGAATGGTGAAGGTGACATTTGCTCAAATGTTGTCTAGTGGCTCCGTTTATCAGATTAGAATTTCCCAGAGTATTAAAATTTGCCAGAGTGAATGTTTTCAGGCTGATCTTTAAGCAAGAACAGACGTATGTGGCGTTGTGCTGACGTGGTTTTCCTTATGAGTTGGAGTAGAACTGTTTCTACTGTTAAAGGAAAAACACACATGTTTAGGTACTCCCTGAGCTGCCTTTTAGGGAATTCAGGACCCTCCAATACCACTTGCTGTTTGCAAAATGACGAAAAGGAGAGGGGGGGAACCTATGACTTTATATTGCTTTAAATAACATCCCCCAAATGTTTAACTCTGCTCTGACAGGACCATTTAGAAGGTGAATGAAGGGAATGTAAACACAACCAACTGTTTACGCCTTTTCATCTCGTAACTTTCTCCCTAACTTCCCAGTGGAATAACAGATTGCTATTTTCCAGGCTACCCATCTGATAGCAGTTCATGTTATCTACTTAAGGGTCATTTTTTTTCCCGCTGGATTTGGCAAATCTAACCCAGTGCTACTTCACACAAAAAATCAAATTTCAACATTAATCTTCTACAACACAAGCCGGGTAATCCCAGCCTCTGCAGATTAGATGTTGGCCTCCTCCTGTTGCCACTGAAGTGAATAAAATTTCACAATAACCTTTTCAATTTCAGAGGAGCAGGGAGGAAGGACCTGCAGCTGTTACTCCTTCCCTGTGCTGAGAACTTTCTGATGATGACCAGAAGCAAAGTCTCAGATGAGATCCTTGGTGACAACCTGATATAATGATGTTTAATTAGCATTTAGGAGGAGAGATTTTCTTCCAGTTCACAGTTCAGAGTTGGTTATAAGAGTTCAGTGAAGCCTCCTCATTTCCTTGGGTGCTTTGCCTCAAGATTAGACATATTCTAGTTTTGTGGATTCATTACTGAGGTACAGCTCACCTATTCTGGCAAACCTTTCACTTCATGGCCTGAATTTAAATTAATTTTTAATCATGGAATTGAAATCCTGTGATAAATTCTAATATGTGATCGTAGTTTTATCCTCTCTAAGGGATTAAAACAGTTAATACTGCTGTTCCTCTGACACAGAGAAGCCTGCTGTGTCCAAGCATTTTACTGTATGAACCCTCTCTATCAGCTGGGAAACTCCCCCTTGCTTTCATCTCTTTAAATGAGGACCAGCCCAGCTCAGTTAAGTAGAAGAGAAGCTGTTTTCAGAAAAAAAAAAAAAACAAAACAGCTTCTAGAAAGCAGTTCTGTGTAAAAATCAATGAGCAGCTGGTGAATGGAGAGACACTCAGGAAACAAGAAACTCCCCTCCTGAGGACAGCAGTTTGCCCTGTCAGCACTACATGGACAAAATCCCTGTCCAGATTTGCAGCTGTACAGGTGCTGGGGTGAGGGCAGGCAGCTGCTGGCAGAGGCAGGAGGAACCAGTCAGCATGACTAGTCTGGTTTATTCTCCTCTTTGCAGTAGCCTCTCTGTGCCTCACTGCACCCACAGTTCTGCTTTCTCCATCACAGGAGAATAAACTTGATATTCTTCACCTCCCTCTAACTCCAGCCTTTGTGATGGCCATTCATGGAGCCATGTGTAGTGTGGATTTTCTTTTACAGTGAAGGACTAAAGTGCCTTTTAAATGATTGACAAGGCTTATCAGTGGCTTCTAAATCACATTTGAGTGTGTCTTGGGCACTTCAGCTGCAGTACTGCTCCTCAGCAGGCTGAAGTTCCATTTTCCATTTAGAGAAGGCCCTGGATCTTTCTAAACGTTGCCTAGCAGTGAAGGAGGCAGAGCTATAAAAGACAGAATTTTTAGTGTGCTGTTGAAAGTGAGACTGTGGCTGCTCTAGCCACACTTGGGCTACAAACAAGATTTCTTTGCAATAGTTGTCATGGGCTTGGTGCTGGGGTCTCATGCCTACCTATTGCATTAAAATACTTACACTATTGTGTAGCTCTCTCATTTGCAAGGGTGCTCACTCTTTCAGTGTCTGAAACACAGGGAAATACTCTGCTATGGACCACTGTTTGTTTTGGAAGGACACAGGCAAGGTGCTGCTACACTGCACTGGAAGGAGCATAGGAAAGGATTTGGAGATAAGGCCAAGAAAGACAAAACATGGCATCTGCAGATGCTGAAAGGTGGAAGATTGGTGGTACATGGGCCAGAGGCCTGCTGGGGAACTGGAGGGCTTTGACATTCAGACCCGCTCAGGAAGGTGACAAAGACCCTGCAAGGGAGGCTGTGTGTCATCAGCTGTAGGCACCCAGGGGAAACAGCCCCCTCACAGCCCATGTTTCTAACAAGCAATAAAAAGCCACTTCACACAAATGAAGCACAATTTTCTTTTCCGCCTGGCAGGTTTATTTCCCCCTCATATCAGAAGTGTTGTGGGAATTGTTCACCAGGGAACGATACCCTGGGAAAAATGGGCGAGTGCTGCCAGTGTTGGGCCCAGTTTCAGTGTTGGGTTTCTGTTCTTTGCTAAAACACATTCTTAAATGACTGGTGAATCCGATAGAGAGTAGCAGGAGATTATTCTGGGGGTTGGAAGACAATCAACAAGGAGAGGGTTCCTGCTCTTCAGGTTTCCCTGCTGTTCCTGGGACTTGGCCATGTCTCCAGTCTGTGACTGTTCTGCAAGTAAGAGTGTGGCTTTAGTCACCAGGGGAAATTCAAGCTCAGAGTTTTGGAGCAGGAATTCTTTCAAACGGGCACAACATAAATCTGCTGTGACCTGATTTGCAGCACTGTTTCAGTCAAGCCCTCATTTAACTGAGCCTGTAAGACATACAAAGTTTCACCAGGTTTGTGTTGTCCCTCACTTTCCAGCCAATCCTAAGCAGAGCAGAGTGTCCAGAACTGAGAATGGTTTCTAAGAAACCCAAACCCAGAACATTCATGTACATAATGTCTGTAGCAACCAGTTCATTGCATCCATTGCCATTCCAGAGCAGACTGCATCAAACAATGGAGTTACTGTGCACTATCAAACTCTCAGGCAACTAATTAGGTCAGGAATAGAAGGAGTAAATGGGTAGATGATTCAACTGTTGTTTGTAAGACCCATATGACAAGAAGGATGCCTCATCTAAATTCCTTATCATCAGTAAGGATACAGTTCATGTATTTTTGACTATAAAGGCAATTTTAAAAGAATTGTGCCACTAGCCACAGAAATATTGCTTTGGAGTTAAGCTGGGCTCTGCTAAATCAATTGCTCTGCCTGACCTATATATTCCGCCTATTGACATGCAGCCTACTTTACTCTTTTGGCAGTTATTTCAGTAAAAATTCAATGTGCTGATCTCCAGCGGCCAAGGACAGGCCAATTGCTGGAAATGGAAAGCGGCTTTAGTGCCAGTGACCTGCCCTGATATGCGATTGCCTTCTCCATGGCATTGTCACGCTCTAGTACCATTCTCTTTCCTGCACAACATTTCATCCCTAAGCAGAGGCGAGGAAAAGGACACAATGTCCACTTTCCCCCCACCCCTTCCTAACCTCTTCCCCTCCGTTATTTAGCACCTAGAACAAGAGAAACACGAACTACGGAGGCGCTTTGAGAACAAAGAGGGAGAATGGGAAGGAAGGGTGTCTGAGCTGGAAAGCGACGTGAAGCAGCTGCAGGACGAGCTGGAGAAGCAGCAGGTTCACCTGCGTGAAGCCGATCGCGAGAAGACGCGGGCGGTCCAGGAACTCTCCGAACAGAACCAAAGACTCCTGGATCAGCTCAGCAGGGTGAGTCACCACGGCACAGCAGGGGCAGGCACCTGCCACCCTGAGCTCAGGAAACACGTGGCTCTGCCTCTGGTTATGTTACACAGGTGTCCCCATAAAACATGCTGCCTTTGTACTTATTTTACACCTTTAAGGAGTGATGTGTTTCATTGGCCAGTTATGTTTCTGGATTGGATGGTCATAGATGTCTCTCTCAATTGTTTTTGTATCTAAAACTGATTTGGAAAATCTGTTTCTAATTTACTAATAGGCTGAACAAATGTAGTATGCAAGGAAAAGGCTAATCTGCAACAGTGAGGCAAAAGGCTTTTTGCTGGCCTCCCTTTTTTGAGCTACATTGGCTGCAATGTAGAATTGAACATACCATGCCATTCTCAGATGGTGTGTCACTACAGATAACTTTGCCATGGTTAGACGTGTGAGAACCTACTGAAATTCCTTGGAATGGCATGTTTCATCAAAGAGCTTAACTTGCCTCTGAATGAAAGAGGATTTATAGCGAGGCTGCTACAAATCAGCCTAATTGACTGAATACTTACAGCATGAGTATCTTTCTGACAGCAAGAAACAGTTTCTGCCTCCTTCCCCCAGAAGTTAACCTGTCTTCCAGAATTAAGAACTTTGGTTTTTTCTCCCTCTGGATAGTTAGTACAAACCATAATCTTAATGCTTGAGAACACAGTTACTCCAGCAGATGAAAGCATTTTCCTCTTACTAGTTGTTTATTCCCAAAATAGCATAGAACAAAAATACACACCACAGACTTATTCTGAGTGGCCCCATTGTAAGAGCACCTTTCAGATTCTGTCAGAGGTGAATCTCTGGGACTGACATGGGGATTTTGCCTATGGGGTTTTCACTTTGATCACTCAAGGACAAAGGGACTTAAATGGGCCAAGTGTACAGGTCTTCACTCAATCCCTGCATGCAGTTTTCCTGTGCCTCTGGAGGTGAGATGAGCAGGTTTGGGGCATGACACTCTGTACTGACACTTAAGAAAATAATTCCTCATTCTGCTGTAGAGTTTCTTGTCAAAGACTAAAAAAGCCGCTTAGTGCAACTTGATTTTTTCAACTGGCTTAAAAAAAGATACGAAAATACCTCAACTTCCTTATCTCAGGAACACTGATAAGTTTATCCACGTTTTTAAGACAGTATTTCCCAAGTGTAGCAGATGAGTTCAAGAAGATTTTTCACCTTTTCTCTGGACAGAGCATATTTTACATACAACATGGATGAGAGATTCCACCCAAGCTCACACAAGTCATGTGTTGTGTCAGGTTTTTTATCCAGACCTAAGAACTTGTCTCCCATCAGATTTGATGACCCTCAGTAATTTTCTGTGTATGTATGAATTCTGTCACTGGCTGGGAAATGTAAGATTTTTTATGGTCCCAGCATAAGCATAAACTGAAGAACAGACTAGAAGGCAGGAGAGGAAGACCAGACAGCTTGCTTTGGGCTTTAAACCTCATGGGATTATCCCCACATGACACTTGCGCTGCAGGAGCCTCTCACAGACAGATGCTCAGAGAGACACTCAGTTAAGCCTTGTCAGAGGAACCACCAAGTTAAATCTACCAACATGCAATGTCCAAGCGTGGGTTTTGTTCCTTAACTCCCTATAGCTGCCAGAAATAATCTTTATCAACCCACTTCAGAACTGCCACATCTGAAAAAGTTGAGTCTGATGCTGCCCTTTCCACTCCAGCTTGGAGGACTGTTGCTCTCCAATGCAGATGAACAGCCTGATGGAGACAGAGCTTTTGCTTGCCGAGGCACGACTCAGTGCTCATTGAGTTTGTCACCTGGCCAAAACTTGCCAGTAACTCAAATACAGCCATGGATGTAGCAGTAGTGTAAACAACCTTCCTAAAGTCAGGAGACTCTGGGCAAACTGAAAGAGAAGGGCATGATCTGTTGTTGTTCACAGGGATTTAGCTGAGGCATTTTAAAATCTCGGCATTGTATTAGCACTTGGTTACTGGCTGCTTAGGATTCCATATTTGCTGCTCCGTGGTGCAGTTGCAGTCTCATGTGTCTGGTCTCTTATTCTGAAGAGGTTTTGCATGTAATCCCTGAGGCAGTGGTAGTGCTTAAACCCTGCACCCACATGGTTCTGGCTCCTGTACCACTTAGGCTTTCAATTAATAGAAAGGACAAACACAGCTGCATGGATGTGCTTGTCTACAGCTGTATTGCCATAGGCTGGAGTCTTGCCTGGGATCATGAACTGAGCCCTGAGAGAGGAAATATCCTACAAAGAAGTGCTGTTACAGCTTCTGTGACCTTTGAGGTCTTCCTGGTGTCCTCCTTGCGTTCCTGGTTCTGCATTTTGTACCTGCCTTTTGTGTCATGGTGGGTTCTTTGGGAGGAGAGGGTTAGGAGAAGTCTGGGATAAGGCAATGAAACCCTCAGCTCTGCCCCATCCAACACTTCTTCACTCATAGGGCAGAAAGACAGCCTGCTCTCTGGTACAAGCCATTCTACATTAGTAGGTACTAGCTCTTTAAATTTGAAATTTTAAAGTTTGTAGCAATTAACACCTCATGGCCCCATTTCATAATACTTGATCATCTCTCTCCTGGAGAAGGTATTCCCTTGGCATAGGCTCTGTATGTCAAGTGACAGTCTCAGCCTCAGGAGCGACCAGCCCACATGGTCCTGTTTGTTCCTTCTGGAGTCCCTGGGCTTCATCCTCTTTTACCTCAAAGCAGGGCAGCAGCCACCATCTCCTTCATCCTACCCCTCCTCCTTCCTGCTGCTGCTGACATTCTTTCACCAACTAATTAGGCTTCAGGACATTTTTTTAACCCTGCCTTCCCCAGAGATGAAAAGCTAATGCAAGCACATCCTTACTTTGTCTAAACCTGGTACAAATGCAAACCAGCCAAACACACACACCCACACATGGATAGCAAGGGGACCTGGAAAGCTCTGTCCTGCAATTAATGCATGGGACTGAAAAAATCCATCCTCAGTTCCAGCAAAGACTGATAAGGAAAACTCAAGGATAGGGATTTTAGGTCTGTTCCAATCTCTAAAAATTATCCTCTTGCCTCTGTCGCCAAGAGGCTAAAATAAGGTCCTTAAAATGATTTGAGGTCTTCCGATGAGGTGATGATATAGGAAAACTTTAAATATCTAATAATAGTAAGTAGGCTGTAAGGAACTTTGCCTCCTCTTGAAATACAGCCTTTGGTTCTCTGCTTTCAGCAGAGTGAGGATACTGCCTGAGGTTATAACAGCATTAAACCATGGGGAAAATTTGGTGAGCTGGACTGGGAGTACCTAGTGAAAGACACAACTGAGATGCCAGAGATCAAATTTAAGATCTCCACAGTAGCCTTACTTTTTAATTTGCTAAGTGATGATTAAAATCCCTTCTGTACATTGCTTTGATTTCCCTCCCCCACCTCAGCAAAGCAAAGCAGGAGCTCTCAGCAGTGTGTCCATACCAAGCTAAAGGCTGGATTTACCAAGGAGAACTGCAGAGCTCATTATGAGTAGGATGCCAGGGTACAAAACACTCACCAGAAATGCTCAAAGTATGGGAGTCAAAGAACAGTTCTGCTGAGAAAGTCAAGGCTTGGGAATTATTACATGTTCTGTTTCCAGCTCCTTCAGTCTCTCCCATCTGTTTCAGTTCTCCACTTGGGAAAAAGAAAAAAAATCCTGTGCTCTCTGTCCTTTTGTTATAAAATTTGAGGGCAGTGTGTATAGGGAGGGGTGTCCCCTTACATGTGCCCACAGCAGCTAACATGCAAAAGCCCTGTCCCCACCTTCAGGCTCCTAGGAGTTACTAATGCAAATAATAATAACAAGCAGTTCTCTTCCCATAATGAGGCAACATATTACTACTTTGTCAGGAAGTGAATGAAAAAAGACTTTCACACTGTTTCTGAGTGCCTTCACCAGATGGCTTTCCCACACATTTCCTGCTACCCAGCTCTGGGCTCCTGGAGCTGTTTGCTGCATGTAGCTTGGGCAAGGATGAATCCATGTATCCTTCTTGTTCAGTTGGGCTTCTTTTATGGCACAGGGAGCATAAGGAGGCAATTTCACAATGTCAAGCTCAGGTAGTTTTTGCAATGCAAATCTGTTTTCAGTGACAGGAAGGAGCGTGTCATCTTGCACCGCTGAAATAGCTCTTTGTGTTCAGAGAGGAGCCCTGGGTCCCTCAGAGGGGCCCTCAATCACCAAGTTCTTATATTCTCTCAGCATCTAGAGCCAACGTGCTGCTACAAAGAATGAGGTGTTTCAGTCAATCTCTCTGGTACAGCAAGAACATGATCAGCCAGCCCACAAGTCTCCAAAGGAGGTTTTATTTACTAGCCACAAAACCTTCCTTTCAGGAATTTTTCAGTTGAAGTAATTCTGTTTCTGACTTCATGCTCTAACATGCAGCATAGCTTCAGAGGACTGGCAGGCACTGCCTGGCTGTGGTTTGAGAGAAACAGGTTTTTATTCAGGAATGAGCTGATCATATTATATTCTCTTTTTGCTTTTATTTTAAATACATCCTTTTGTGGTCAAAAACACAAGAGAGGAGGATCTGTTGTCTATTATTGATCTGAAGAGATTTTTCTGAATGCTTGGTTGCTGGGTCTATCAGTATAGGAACAATGTTGGTTTTAAGAAATTCAGACTGAGAAAACTTACTGGAACAAGTGTGCTGGGCAACATTCACTGCTTTTGCTTTGCCAGAGATTTGTAGCTGTTACTCTATGAACTAGTTTGTCTTTAAATCCTTATTTTATCTGTACAGGTGTGGTGTTTAGTGCAAACTTCCTTATGTTTCTTGTTCATTAAGTTGTCCCTGATAGCCTGACAGAGTGTTTTGGGAACTTAATGCTTAGCACAGAGACAAGTAAGTCAGGCTGACCTGAAGTCCTGCTTTAGGGGTTTATTTTTAGCCATAAGAGGACCCTAAGTAGACCCAGGCTAAAGAAGAGTTGACTAGCCCCACATTTCAAGGGGCAGATCCATCACTATATTGAATTCTTTTTCATAAAAAGTCTCCAGTTTTTGCCATTGCACAAAGTGTTTGCTGGATTTATTCAGTGCGTAATTTACTCTAAGGAACTCCACACTGAACTACTTGGTAGCACAGAGTCCTGCATAGGAAATCTTGATCTCTGTCACCTCTGAGTGGTCTAAATTCAATGGAGGGGAGAGAACACATGAGAAAAGGCAGCAGCTACTTCAGGGGCTGAAGTACCTGCTTGTCATGGCAGCTCAGGCAGGGCTGCTCACTCCTCGAGGGAAGGCAGAGAGCCCTTTCCAGCACTGCTTTGTGCCTGGCACAAGGCTCTCTTATGTTACACATGGTGAGGTGAGAGGAAACGGATACCAGCATAAGGCAGAGCCAAACAGTGAATCCAGCAAACCTCCCATTAATCACAGCAAGCATTCCCCAGCTCCCCGCCCCTCTGGAGCATCAGCAGATCCTGACACCACATGGCCAGATCCCTGATCCCCCAGGGAATACTGATCAGTGCACACTCAGGAAAGGCTCCTTCTCTCCAGTTACTTCTCCCCCAGCAGAGAGCACTTGTTAATAATTCAGCTTCATGCCACATCAGACCTGGAGTGCTGAGGCTTTCTATGCTAAAGCTGTAAATACAGGACGTGACTGCAGCTGCGTGTTTTGGCCTGCAAAGTCCTTCAATGAAACGATTCAATGCCCTAGAAGGTAATGAAGAAACATCTTAAGGTCACTGCTGAGTGGCACTTACCCACCATCCCTCTGGGGGAAGAGACACAGGCAGGGAGAATGGCTCAACCCTTTGCTGAGAGTCTGTCCAAGCCTGCAGCACCTGTTAACCCCATTTTAGGACACCCAGAGCTTCAGGACCCAGCAGGAACAAGGCCATCCAGACATCAAGGCAGTAAGTAATTTAAGCAAAAATGAGGGGGAGGCACCACTACAGAGTTTGCCCAAAGATTTTGCAGTCACGCATTTCATGAAAGATTTTTACCCTTGAATCATTTGGTTTAAGTGCTGGTGAGCACTGAGGGAATGGGCATAAAGGGAATAGGCTGTAGTGATAGGACAAGGAATAATGGGTACAAATTGAAAGAGAGGAAATTTAGATATTAGAAAAAAAATTCTTTACTGTGAGGGTGCTGAGACACTGGAACAGTTTGCACAAGGTGGTTGTGGATACCCAAGCCCTGGCAGTGTTCAAAGCCAGGTTGGATAAGCTCTTGAGCAACATGGACTAGTGGGAGGTGTCACTGGCCATGGCAGGGGGTGGGTAGGGCTTTAAGGTCTTTATAATCTTTAAGGTCCCTTAACATTCTATGATTCTGTGAGAGATGTACATGGAATAAAACGGGAGCTATGGTTTTAATAGCAATGCCCTCCCTAGAGAACAGGTTAAATTAGTATTAAGATTTTAAAAAAAAGAAAAAAAAAGTTAAGGCAGTGGATCTACAGAATCCCTGCTCATGGGAAAAAGGGTGGCATCCATGGGTCCCAAGGGCTGGGTGGGACCCTCATCCTCCCGCGGGGCAGCGGAGCAGGTACCCCGCCATCCCTGGGGACCCCTGGCTGGTTGCTGGCTGACAGTACCGCACGTCCCAGCTGGTGATGTTGCTGTGGCAACCGGGTGTGATTTCTGTGCTTGCAATGCCACCGACAGTCAGCGGACACGCAGGGAGACGCACTTGTGACGTCCGAGGCAGGCGGGCGGTGGCCGAGCCCAGGCTGCCGCCCCCGTGGGCTCGGCTCGCTGCCAGGTCGTGTCCCCGCATCGTCACCTCACCCCCCAAAGCCCATTCACCACGTTTCCTCCCCTGCTCATGGCAATTTTTCTCCCAAAACCCTTCACTGAATCTGCCCCAGCCTAAGGCAGCCTGTTGTCCGTGTCATCCACAATGTGCTCCCGCCTGCTGGGGCGCGGGTAAACATTTTATTTCCTGGGTGAAAGGAGCCTCTTGTGAGCAGGTGACTCAGCGCTCGCAGGGTGGCTCTGCCAGGGCTCGACACAAAGCATGTCCTGTGAGTCCAGCTCGGAGCACGGCACAACAGAAATGATCACCTTCCAGAGCCACTGAACCTCCACGCTACACCCTCAGAGGCTTGTGGTGCCTCGATGGAGCAGCAGAGGCTGGACCCGAGACATCAGAGAGCCCAGACCTCCTGTCCCGCCACCCCTTTCCCCAGGCAGCACATCAGCAGGAAGAAGTGTCCGGAGCACTCTCTAGGATAAATACACATAGGTGTAAAGTATGTGGTAGTCACCTATACACTGTTCTCTGCACTTCAGCTGAGCCCAGTTCACAGCCCAGCTTTCCATGAGCAAGTGGTTCTAGCAGAGATTTCTAAAGTTCCTACAAGGCTTCTAACTTGAGACATCAGGACTACAGCTAACCTGTGAATATCTGAAAGCCAGAATCCAACATGAAACTGAACTCGAACTTGTTCTAGAGTGAAGATCTAAAAACTTGAATGTGTCCTTCCCTCCCCTCTTGCACTGCACTAAAAATTTCAAGTGGCTATTCTGTCTGGGCCCATGTCATTATGCTTATAGGAATTGTTTTATTATGCAATAGCTCAGAGGTAGGAACACATGGGCAGAAGACTTTTTTTTCAAAATAATTCTGCTTATTCACACTTGCTGTAAACACTTCCTCCAGGAGATTCTAGAAAGTAGGACACAGAAGGTGTTTGCATCCAGCCACTGCATTACTCTCTAGAACCAGAGCTGAACATGACTGAAGGCTTTGCAAATATCCACACAAAACAATTAAAAGCACTTGATCTTTAAAGAGCCATTCTGGGTTATAAAGTTTGCACACCTTACAATAAAAGTCTTTAAATTCCTTCTTTTTTCATGTAGGATTGCTTTTTCTAAAAGCAGTTTAGTAGACAATAGTCTCTTCTGCACTGAGGGGGTTTTGCCACCTGTATTGGGTGCTCTGATTACCCTTGAAATTACAGAGGCCCCCTCGGAAGACAGCCTAGAGTTTAGCCAACATTTTGTTTAGAATGTCATTTAGCAAAACCCAGTTGATTTTGAGCACAGATATAGGATCAGCGAGAGTTGCTGATGCCACAGTGCAACACAGAGCTGGCAAATGCCACCACAGGGATGGGAAATGCCACCATAGATGGGAACACAACACCATCCAGAGGCAAGAGTACAACAGGAAACAACTGACAAATGAGGACACAAGTCAAGAGACCTGCATGACAGAGCAACTGGAGTAAAAAGGCTGCTCATAAGTAGGCTAAGAGAGCATCTCACTAACAATCTTATTAGGGTATCCTCCTGTAGAAGTTCAGTTCTGTAGCTGCTGAGATTTGCACCAGATTTCCATCATGGAGAGGGTTCCTCTCAGTGTTTGAGGGAGGACTGTCAAGATTAGAAGTGTTGGGAAAATTCCATTAGTTGTTCTCATCATCTCCTAACTGTTCTTTCCTGGAAGGTTATAATGTTGGAGAAAGGAAAGAACATTTTTAAAAGGAAGAATTCCTTGAATAGTCTCAGCTGGGTTATGACTACCAATACTAGCACAGTAATGCAGATGTGTCATAAGTGTAGAGCTATCACAGAACAGTTACAAGATCTGAGGACATTTAGGTAACTAAAGCATCCAGCTCATTGAATTTGCCCTTTAAATACCACTTACTAATTCCATTGTGTAGTTCATTTGACTTCAAAAAAAAGTTTGTTGTGTTTTGTCTTCATTACACCCTCATTCCGTTTTGTCCCTCATTTGTTCTCCCGTCCTGGAGACATCTCAAATATCAGTTGAACATCACTTAAGCTGTCACCAGCCTCATGCTGGTAGTTGTCTCTGCCTTAGTTCCTTAAACTGATGTGAGACAATGTAATCCCTCAGTGTCTTTAGGATCACCTTGGCTCCAACTTTCAGTACTCCAAGAGGGGAAAATTTAACCCTGTGATTCCCTTGCTTTCTGCATCTTTGGAAGCCTGGAATCCACTTTCAAACTTGGCAGAGTTTTGTAGTGACAGAGGTGCTCTTAGAAAGCTGTTCCATTTGGCAACCATTTAGCATAAACTGTTCATGGCTACTTGTTGAACAAAGCACCATTGTATTTGGTTACCTACAAGCTCAGATACAGGAAAATTGAACTCTTCTGCAGCTCAAGTACAGACCAGCAGATTTGTTGCTCAGAGCAGGACCACAAGGCAGGTACAAACCTTGAGACTTGCTAGAGGGAAATATCTGTACTTGCAGAAGAGATCCATAGTCCCAGTAGCTTTTGCAGGTGAAGTGTTTCAGGACCAAATAAACACCCACAAGTTTTAAGAGAAAGGACCCTTCTGGAGAAGCACTTAGAGTTCTCAGTTGTTTCTTTACTTAGTTAGCGAGTGACTTAAACAGATTTTATTGCAGTAGCAGAAAACTGAGGCACTGACAGACTAGGCAGCAGTTGTCAGTGTAAACCAATAAAAACTACCCTAGTGAAGGAAAAATCTCCTCTCCACTTAGGCAGCATACACAAGAACTTTTCTTTTGGTCTTACAGAACGGGGATGAACTGGAGTTGGGGTTTTTCAGGTGTGGATTAGGAATTTAATGAGCTGTGTCCATACTCAAAGTGTACCACCCCAGGATAAGGACAGTAGTCAGCCATTACTCCTTGATGGAGTTTAAGCTTTATTCTCCATATCCCTTACATAAAAGACAATGTGTATAAATTGCAGGATTAAATTAGATTGGCATGAAGAAAAACATCCCCACTGTAAGGTTCACTCTGTAGAGAAGATGGCCCAGAGATGCTACAAGGAAGCTTTTGGGAAGTGGCCAAGTAGTCAGCAGTCAGGCAGGCCTGGCCAGGTTTTGCATTGACATGAGAAGAACTAGGCAAAGTTAAGTCTGAAAGAGGCCTTCTGAAGTTTCTCTTTTATGCAGGCAAAACTTTCACAAACATGAGATCAAGTCTTCCTGCTATTTATGAATACTAAAGGAAAGAGGCAGAGAAGCCTGAAGGAGTGCTCACAGGGAATAAGTGATCTTGAAGTCTTTGGAAGGGACTTGCATTTTCACTCTATATGGGCATAAAGTAATGAAAGGGTGAAAGCAAATATAAACAGGGCATTATTCAGAGGTAGGTTCCAACCTTTGCTTGAGCATGAGCTCTTGAACATATCTGGAAATTGTGGGAGTCACACTTTCCTGCAGATTTATGTTTAGATGAAGCCAAATGAGAAAACCTGCAATGACCATGTTTATTCAAGAGATTGTTTGTACAATTTAGCAGTGTGATATTTGTCCAAATAACATCTATTGATCGGCTATGAAGTTGCACAGGGATTTGCCAACTCAAATTATTTCTGTAGGTTTGCCTCTATTCCAGAGAGATTTATTTCCCTCAGCTTTACTGGATGTTGTTATTTCACTCTGTGCACAAACTCTCCCTAAATGCTGTGCTGTTTAGTTTTCGTTTCCCTCTCCACCTTAGCACAGGAGACCAGACATCTTATTGAAGACTTAACTAATAAATATTCAAATCTTTAAGAGCTCAAGGCAAATTCTTATGAAATTGATGATTTCATTAATACCACCTCTGCCTGAGGCCTTTCTGCCTGAGGCACTGGTACCATGAGCACAGGCCCTCACCCTGCAGAGCTGCAGACAAGGACTGGTCTCCTAGTCTTGGGCTGCTTTATCAGCAGAGGCTGCAAGGAGCCATTCCAGGCATCATCCAGCCCAGCAGCTCAGTTAATCTCTGCTTACCCAGATTAACTCTGGCATCACGAGACACAGCCCATCAGCTGCAGGCTGGCTCTCAGCAGCTCCCTCCTTTCAAGGGAGTCATTTGCATCAGGCTTTCCAAACAAGAAATTCCTTCTGTCTTCCTATCCTTCATAATCCTCCATCGAGAGACAGTAGCAGGGACTAAGAAGGTCAGACTAGGGGAGAGGGAAGGAGGCAGGCAGCCTTTCTTCCTCATTGCAGGTCACTGCCTCACCTCAGCACAGGAAGGGAAGATTTGCCTGGTGTGGGACAGCTCCAGACCACACAGTTTTAGTGCTGCTGGTCCCAGACATGGGCCTCCTCCATCAATCTCTGGCCCTTCCCACGGTCACATTGCCAAGAAAATATTTTGCTATGTTAAACAGACAGTGAAGAAGCCTTTCCAAGCATGAACTTGTTCAAATGAAGATATTAACTCTCCAGCTTATTTTAATCTCCCTAAGTAGAGCTGCAAGCCACCCCAGGTCAGGGAAAGTGGCATAATTGAGCAAAATGCCTGTTCAGACCCACATATCAAGTGGCCCATGATATTAACACTGCCCACAGCTCAGTGAATGTGACATAAGAACCCACAGCCAGATGGCCATGGGGCAACTGGGCTCACCCTGGGAACAGGGATGGAGGAAACAGCTGGTTGTGTGGAAAGCCACTGACAAAGCACAGACACCTCCACGCCATGTATGTACAAATGTATGTACATGTACACCTCCTCCACTCTTCCTTCCCCTCACATCACTTGGCACACAAGACATTTGCATGAGCCACCTCCTAGTGTTTCAAGCATGTGAAGTGAACAGTTTTCATTAAACCTCTGTCAGCACCAGAGACTGAGATGGCTTCTTTATACTGTTTATCTCTGCTGATGCCACAGAGTGCAGGTGGCTGGATGACCATCTCACAGCACCACAGAACCCTTGTCTGCCCCTTCCCACAACAGTGGATGAAGCCACTGTAGGGTAAACTGGAAAAATCAAAGCCAAGCTGCTGCTGCTTTAATATCACAGGGACATTTTTTGCATGTGTACTGGTCCTCCATATTCATCACAGAGGAGGCAGTACTTCAAAGGCACTCATATAATCACTTTTTGGTGCATTCCACCAGCGTCGTTAGGCAAATGTCCATAAATACCCTTCTCACATATCTTGTTTCACTTAGATTATCCTTGTCTCCCTGGCAACTGTCAGATGATGTATAATGCCAGCAGGGATTAGCCCCAATGAGCCTTATAACCCTCGTGTAAATTCTGACTCTATGAAGGGACCTGGCCAAACACTCTTCTTTCCTGGTAATGTTTAAATGTTGCCACAAACAATATTAAATCCAGGAACCTTTCAGGAAATCTGAGTAAAGATGAAAACCAGTAGGGAGCTTTTTAAGTGGTAGTATTTGTCTTGCCCTCCAAACAAGTTTGAGGCATGGGTGTACTCGGTGTTTTACATCCTGAAATGTAAAGCTGTAATTTGAATCAGTACTTAAGAGAAGGCTTGTGCTGAAAACTTGGCCTCTAATATCTTTATCTTCTTTGTCCCTTGGTGCCAGTGGGGATCACACTGGGAAATTCCAAATCCCTGCAAGAGCTTAACAAACTTATGCTACACTTTAATCTATTAATTTCTGAAAACTAGCTGGTTTCCAGGTCATCACTTGATGTGCATACACTGTCTGACATGAGCTGTATGGAGATTTTCTGCCTCTGAGCAAGCAGCTTTGGGCTGCACCCTCATACCCCACTCCCTCCCACTGTTCAAGCAGACATGATCAAAGCATTAAGTCAAGGAGGTACAACATAAGCTTTCTGCAAGTGGAGTGTGAGTTTGCTCCATAACATGTTTGGGCCTGCTGAGGAAGAAGTTATTTGCCTCTTGGTACCTCATTTGGCCTTCCTGGGCATCCAAAGCCAGCTTTTGCCATGTGTGGTGCTGATGTGAGACCTGTCCCCACGCAGGAGATGTAGAGTCTGCCAGTGCAGGGAGCTGAGTAGCACTGCATTATGTATAAGTGTTAAGGGTTTGAGTATCTAAGTGATAGAAAACAGCCTGTGATGCACTAGTGACGTGGTTAAACTACTTGTTCCTTCTTCAGTCGATTTGAGTATTTATAACATCCCACCTTGAGGACATCTGCTCTAATTCAACAGAATAATAAAAAAAAAAATCTTTAAGCAGAGCCAAGGAAAGGAGGATGAAAGCAGCACCAGCCTCAGGAGCAAAACTAAATCCAGACATACTAAAGGAGAAATAATAGTATTTCTGTAATTAAGCAAACAAATCTCTGGCACAGCAGTGTGTCTATGTATGAATTCAACAATGTGCCACAGATGAGATCTATTGGACTAATCAACTAAAGAGAGCTGAGAGAGGAGGGAGAGAGTCTCCCAGATTGTTCCAGGAGGCCAAAGGGTGATGGGAAGCCAGTGTAAGCAGGGTAGTGACAGGTGAAGAAAATCCAAATCTTGGCACAAGCTGGTTAACAATGAGGTTTTTTACCTCCTTCTGTGGACCTGTTTGCTCCTCAGCTGCCTGTCAGCTCCAGCACACACCTCATCACATGCAAGACATACAAGGTGGGGGAGAAAGGATCAGTGGTTTAAAGCAGGTCATTTTTTGCACATCCTGTGTACTGGCAGAAGTTCTAAGCAACACCATTTTAGGCACTCCAGCACACAGCAGGTGTTTGGGATATTTAGTTTGCTACCACAGGCTTGTGCACATAGAGAAATTCAGCTACAGCAGCAGGAGTAATAAAAACTGCTGGGAGCTGAATACCATGATCCCCTCTGTCACTGGTCACATTGCTCTGGATTTCAGGCAGCAAGAGGAAGAGAAAGTTAATCATTTGTATGCAGCAAAGCTGGGGAATATCCCAGTTTAAAATCCTACTGTAGTAGCAGACCTGGAGCAGGAGATCAGCCCATACTCAAGTGCAACATAATCTACACACACTCAAGCAAGGCAGCCCTCTCTGCTGAAGATAAAGTGATAAAATAACAACTGGAAAGCAATGAAAGTTGCCACAGTGCGAACACACTCAAACAGGGTTTTCAAAATGAAGCACACTCCAACAGTAATTTGTCAGGCAGTCTTTGAAGCTGAAGAAGAACCACTGCCACACCATTTCTGTTGTGTTTTTCTTGTTGCACTTTATAGCTGGTCTCCTGTTCCCTAGTTAGGGCCAAAAAGCTTATGCATGGGGTATTTCATCAGTACTGACATCTACTTAAAAACACCAGAGCCAAAGCCAACAGCATTTCCCTACCCCTCTCTCCCAAAGGGCACCTCTTTACACACTTTGCCCCTCCAAGATAAATCCCTGAAGGTGAGACAGGGAACTTTGGTGAAGGAGGAAAGTGTGCTTTCCTTTTCTCTCTTCATGACAGCTTTATCAAGGATGTTTCTCCTTACCAGACAAAGCCTCAGCCATCAAACCTTCAGTCACCAGGGAAAAGAAATCTTTCCTCAGCAGCAGACACAGGACAGACTGCTAATTCTGTGTGTACAATGTTTCCCAGTCTAAGATCTTGTGCAGTGTTTACAGGTCTTACACTCCAGTGCTGGTTTGCCCCATGTCTGGACTACAGATCAGTCACCAAACCTGCCTGGCACCTGCTCCCTGCCTCAGCCCAGGCTTCCTGAGACTTTGCTGTGTCCTCACGGAGTCAGTTGTCAGAAATCAACAGCCTCTGTGCCAAAAAACCACAGCTTGAATTATTCTTATCCCTCTAAGCAGCATCTTAGACAGTGGGGGAAAGGGCTTTTGATTCAATGACACCAGATCTGCATTTGCAAAGCCCTGGCTACAGGTGCAAGTCTAAATCTAACATACTCAGGCCCCATTGGTTGCCCACTGCCAGGCACAGTCTTTGCAACACTTCCAGTGGACTCCGGCTCCCAGGCAGTTACTCTCTAACACGGCTGCTGGGATGTTGCTACAGCAGATTTTTCTTCCTCTGGCAGCACTGCACCTCCCTCCCACCAGAAAAATAACTGAATATATGAAGGGTATGTGACTCTCCCTTACAGGACTGTCCATGGTTTACCTTCAGTGATATTCACAGATACACCAAAGCCTGAAACTCATACAGGAGAGGGGCTCTTTCCAGTCCCTAACAATGATTTCCCTACATGTGGATGATTTGGCAGAGTATATGTATTTTATATGCCATCCCACAGCATGTGCTGCACCCCCCTCATTTTTCAGCTGTGTTTGCTCTCCACATCTACTTGCTTTATTTTTTATTTCCAAGCACAGCTTTTTGTAGGACTTGAAGTACCAAGATGCCAGTGAATTTGCCAAAAGCAGTTATTTAAATAAATTCATGCAAGAACTTTTTGAAAGCTAGATTGGAGGAGGACAGAACTCCAAGGAGAGAACCATATTCTTGTTTCTGGACCCTGAAACAAGATCACTGATCATACAGTCCCTTCAGAGGAGCCACTCACCTGCCAGGCTGGCACATGCGTAAGATCTGGCCACTTGCAGAAGGACTCAGCAGTTTCCCAAAAGCTGGGTTACAGGTGATGTTTGGAAAATTTCTTTTCAACTCTGAATACACCTGCTGTGGCTTAATTTAGGCTCTAAATTAGAAGTTACTGTTGCATATTTGCCCCTACACACTGCTGTGGAGAGGCAGACTGCTCTGAAGGCCAAGCCCTGCCCTGAGGATCCAGGAATTAAAGACATAATCCCCTCAGTGCTGATATCTGTGGCACTGCACAAAGGGTAAACAAGTGCCTCTGTGTTCAAGCATCTGCTGCACTGAGTCATAGGCTGAACCTTGGTGGAAACAGAGCAAAGCTGGGCTGAAAGGAGACAAGTGTTCATGTCCTTATTACATATGGTAATGTACAAAGTATAGATTTGGCTTCAGCAGATCAAAGTGCTCAGATGTTACTACGAACACACTGTAATTATCCTTTGTCAGTGATCACCGAGAGCAAGGTCTGCCTTGTGCTCAAAGTCTGCTCCAAAGACCTTATGCTCTAAACAGATCTTTTCATGCTGCTAACAAGGGAGAACAATTCAGAAATAGCTGGAGGCTGCCAAAGTACAGGAAGAAGTATTGCTAAGTTAAATGGTATCTCTAGAAGCTTTTTGTCTGCAGATATCCAGCACAGTTCTGTTGTGCTTAGAATGCCAGATCAAATACTAGCTGACCAAGAAATATTTTGGGGTAATACGTTACCTAACAGCTCCAGAATAATCCTTCAAGAAAGTAGATTTGCACCTTTTTATTTAAGCACTGGAATGTGACGCTGCCATGTGAGTTTCATGGGGTTTCCTTTCTTCAAAACTTAGTGATGGACTTGCTCAGTTTTATGGCATTCACCTTCCTCTTATGATCCTGTTGCACATATCATCAATTCAAGCATTTAGTGAAGAAAAACCTTTAATGGAATAGTTTGAGGCCTTATCTCTCACTCATTTCACATGTATGGGAATGGACACCAATATTTTCATTCACTGAGACATGTTTGTATCTGCAAGTTTGTGCATCAGATCTACCTATATTGGCAAATATTTGGTTTGTATATTACTACTAAACCCTAAAGCAGTATATTCTGAGCCTAACAAATATATATATAGAAGATTTCAAGAGCAGACAGAGGTGGCCTACCATCAAAAGTTAGATGTCCCCAATGGAATTCAGTTCATTTTCTTTGAAATAAAGGGGAGGGGATGCTTAAAGCCAGAGTAAGAGACTGCAAGAAGCTTAATTATTGTCTCTTTCTTCCAGGCACATTTGAGCTTGAACACCTCCAGGTTTAAAGTCTAAAACAAGTCCATAAAAAAATAAATTCAAGGATGGGGATTGGCTGTCTTGACTTCTGGTTACCAGGGGAAGACAGCAAAGCCTCTTAGAGCAGGAGGGAATGTTACATTCCTCTTTGTCTCTGCCATCATAACCTTCTGCTTAATTTTTCAAAAGGTCTTAATGACCAGGTTAAGTCTTCATGTTTCCAGTTCAGTTATTTCCAATCTAGTCAGGCATTTTGTATTTCATTATCCTTTCATCTGACCCGTGCTTATGGCTCACTAGAAATTTACTGGAATATTTTTCAGCCTTAAGCTCACGTAGAAAAGTCAGACTAAGCTCAAGCAAATCTGGATTAAAAACCCACATCAAAGGTAATAGCCAAAATTCTCTATCAAGATAAAATATGCCTTTTGTTGGGAGGAAAATAACTTATTCATGGAAATTAGGCATTAGAAGTTATCTAGAAGAGCAGATCACTGAACTTACTGATGCAAAACATGAACCTTCCAGCTTTCAAACTGTACCATTCCCTCTGCTAGTCCAAGACAGAACTTCAGGAACTGCAGTCTCACCTGCAGAATGGGGGAATGACAGACTTTTTAACTAGAAGGTCCCAGGTCGCCTTGCAACACACAGGACCCAAGCTGTGCTCCACAGAATTAATGTGGTGGTTCTCTCAGCTCCACTTGAGCATCACCAGACCAATTACTGCAGCCATAAGCCCTCTCTGCTTCCAAATAGATAACTGAAGTGCAGAGGAACAAATGCTTCATTCCAGGTGATGTGCAGCATCCACGCAGAAGTAGAGGAGCTGCTATGGTTACAGGTTATTACCCTATTCCTCCTCGAGAACCAGGAGCCAAGCTGCTGCCAACAAGCCCATACTCAGCTCTCTGTTCAGAGCCCTGCAACAGACACCAGACTGGGAGACACTCTGCAGAGCTGTCTCCTCTCCCACACCTCTTCTGCAAGAGGAATTTGCACGCAGAGAGCAAGAGCCACTTCGTGCACTACTTAGCATGGCAGTGTCCTCCAGGCACACTTTGTCCTCTGAGTTATCTCCAGTGCTAATTTATTGCAGCATTCAAAGCATCGTGCCTCCGGCAGTCCCTCCCACAGGAAGCTGGCTGACTCATTTTTCCACACACTGTATTTTCTTCTCCACAAGAGCCAAATGCTTAGGTCAAGAATAAAACATAAGAAAAGGGAGGCTCATGTTTAAGCACCTCCTAAAACATGTGCACAACCCACAGCCACTTGTGAAGCTGTCTCTCATTCAAACAATGAACCTGGAGATGTTACACCCAGCTAGAGCTGCCCCCATATGGAACACAGCTGCCCTTACTTCTGCTCTAAACAGCAGTTCCTAATCCTGTAAACTGATTCAGCCCCAGCGAATGGTTTTTGGCCTCTAACAGGTGTCTGAGCACTTAACAAATGACAAGAAGAAGACCACCATTCCCCTAAGCCCTTTACCAAAGCATTCAGAGGTTTGCCTTGCAGAGTGGTTCTCATATATCAGCTAACTTATAGAAAGGGATGAAAAGAACAGTTGCATTGCCAGGAAAACCCTGATTATCTACTTTTATGCTTTGCTTAATGATGCAGCAAAAGTTCACTATCTTCATTAAAAAGACTTTTCAAGGACACTTGGACATGTTAAGGTACTGCTACTTTTTTATTTCCATCTCCAGCACCACTTCAACAAGCCCAGAAGAAGGGCCAGGTGCTCCCTGCTCTCTCTCAGAGCCAGCTGGGCCTCTGCCTCTCGTGTGTGAGGCATCAGAGCTGATGGGCAGTAGCCCATTGGCACCCACAGGAGCCACTGCAGGACTGGGACATGCTGAGAGGAAATGGCCCACATTCTTGCTTTGTTTTATTTTACTTTAAAACTCAGGCAAATAGGAGTGACTTCAAAGGACATGCTAAGCATTTTCCACTTGTCCTACAGGAGGAAAAGGGAACAAATCTGCAGCAAAGAATTCTCACTTTCATGCAAGCAATAAAGGCTCCTATTTCCAAAATGTCTTAGTTGTGAAAGTAGTGCAGAGCTTAGCATAAGCTGCCACTGCTGCCCTTTGTCTCACAGAATCCTCTCAGAAGAGGTTTAGTGCTACAGCCATAAGGCTTTTCCCTTCAGTAACGTGTCCTGGAGCCTGATGCTTATAAAAGAGTCATTCCACTGCCTTTTCTCCATTACTCAGTCTCCTGGCTTTGCCAATCCTTTGGATCTTTGATTTCCTTTTTTCTTGACGGATCCATTTTGTGCAAAAATAATGCTCTTTTGTTTCCTCTGTTGTCCCCCTGCTCTGTTGTCAGTATAGGACACCCCCCCCCAGTCAATCTGGCTGGGCTGTGCCAGTCTGTTTCCCACTGAGGGGAAGGCTCATCAGCCCATACATCTGTAACAAAGGAGGTCAGGCAGTGTGCCACAAAATCAAACCCTTCTGTCTGAGCAGATATGGATTTATGGGATCCTCTGAATATGAGGAGACAAAGAATAACCAGGATGAGATCTGCAAGGGTATGAAGACCATTTCAGGGAGCTGTGGGAAGGGGTGTTGCACACTGTGCCAGTCTGTTTCCCACTGAGGGGAAGGCTCATCAGCCCATACATCTGTAACAAAGGAGGTCAGGCAGTGTGCCACAAAATCAAACCCTTCTGTCTGAGCAGATATGGATTTATGGGATCCTCTGAATATGAGGAGACAAAGAATAACCAGGACGAGACCTGCAAGGGTATGAAGACCATTTCAGGGAGCTGTGGAAAGGGGTGTGGCACAAAAGCACCGACTGCCAGATACAAAGTAATTTGCCTGAATTGCACAGAAAAAAGTGTAGAAACAGGGAGACAGGTGCCACATCCACCTTGCAATATCACATAAGTGTGTGGCTTCAGTGCCAGGCCCCAATGAGGACACCCCAGGCTGGACCCTGCACGTCCCTGTTGAGGCCACATCTCATATCTCACCTACATGAAGCAGCAGTCAGGGGTCAAACTGAGGAGAACACAAAGGGTGGGCTGACAGGTGCTAGGGCAGGTTGCAGAGATGGTTCCTGAGCAAAAAAAAAGAAACTTGTGTTAGGAAGTAAGTCTCACCTACAAAAACTGAGCATATATACACTCTGGCTGCTGGTGTTTAATCCACCTGCTTATAGCTACTGGATATACAATAGGTATATGTTACATAGCACTTGTAAAGTCGTTTTTTGGGTTTTTTTTTGGTAAAAGTATCCCCTGTAATCAGTGTTGATCATCTCTGTTGGATATTTACAACCAAAGTATCTTGTGTTTCAGGTTCCCTGAGTTCTCCTTTTTCCATACACCTTCCCCTGGCAGTGGGAGGTCTCACAGCAGAACCAGCTGCTACAGACTCTGTGTAGTTAAATCCCCCACATCTGAGCAGTAGCAGAGTGAGGGATGAGGTGAGGAGAGGAGGATTTGTCCCTACCACATTATTTGGCAGGGATGAGGGCAGTGCTCCCTGTGCTGCACTGAGAAGTGGGAAGAGGGTCTCTGGAAAAGGCTTAGCCAGGTCCTCCCCTCCTCCTCCTTCCACAGTGATGCTCATGAGGCTGTTCCTCACACTTTTTACCTCAGCTGTCACTGCCAGACAGTGTTTTGTCCTTTCCTGAACGCATTTTTCCAGAGGGGCTCGGCTGTGCCCTGCAGGGGGCCGTGTCCATCATGGGGACAGCCCCGGCCTCCCCTCAGAGCTCCGCCGATGGTGTCTGACACCCGGAACAAATAAACACCCCTCCTTGCCTCAGAAAAAAGGCGTACTTAATAATTGTCATTAAAATACTCACTCAACACACACCTTTCACAGCTTCACTGATGACATGAGCCGCAAAAAAAAAAATCTCCTCACGCCAAAATGGGTGCAGCGCCATCACAAGCTTTGCCTGTTACTTTCCCAGTCACTGCTTTAAAATCAAATTCCTCTAACAGTAAGTGATCTCCCTGATTTTATCTCAGCCTATGAGCTTTTTAACCTTATTTTGTCCTGCATTTTGTCGAGGAGGGGGAGTGAGGGCAGCTGGGTGGGTTCTGGACAGCCCAGCAGGTGCCATTGCTCTGCTCCACATGGAAGGGAGGAGGGGGACACCGATCAGCAAAGACAACCTGAAGCCCTCAAATGAATGATGAATGTAAGCAAAACTATTACATAAGAACTTTCCTGGTTCCTTTTATGCTTCGAATAAAAATTTAAAGTTGACCTGAATTAAAAACTTTGGTAAAAATCTCTCAAAGATTCCCAAACTGTGTAAAGTATTGATGGCAGCTTATGGTGCCGGCCTAACAAATTTTTTTCTCCTCCTTTGCTTGTGTTTCAGTAGCCAAATATATTTTCTTTCCAGACAAGAGCTGGGAATCCAGGAACCTGCAGCCAGGGGAGGCAGCAATTAGTGGTTTGAAGTGTTAATGGTACCACAGTGGGAACGGGGAGTCCCTGGAACTCAGCTATTGGCAAATTAATAAAAGGGGTAACACGCTCTCCTGAGTGTTATAAATTTAGCACTAATTAGGACTTCTCTTTCTTAGTTATTTTAGGCAGGAAAATCTTCAATATCCTTTGTTAAATCTGAATCATTTTGTTTGTAGAAGTAAATCATAGGGAAACGTTGGTTTCTTTACCCAGCTACAGGCTATTAATTTTTGCCACTCTCTTCTTCTCTCTGACATGACTTATAGCTGGATATTTTGTATACAGTTAGTTTTATTTATAAAATCTTCCTCCAAAAGAGGCTTTTCTTTGAATGATAGTAACCTACAGGCTATTAATTTCTCATAGTTATCCCAAACATTTCAGAGATCCCCACTTCAGAGGAGCATCAGTGCTCAAATTTATTTATATTTATTTTATTTATTGCTCATGTATTCCAGATGTTAAACCTCACTGAGTTACTGTAACTGGCAAGCTCCCTTTTTCTGCCAAAGATCTACACAGTTTTGTGTGTTTTAGCACTTGGGAATTAATCATGAGAGAGACTTAATCAGGTTTGCAATGATAAAAAGCTCTTAATTAGAACATAAGCCAAAATGTCCTCTTCTTTTCTTCTTGTACTGCCCAAATCTCATCGAAACCTTGCCTGAAGTCCAGAAAACAAATCTCACAGTTGATTGAATATATCTAATTGTGAATTGATGTCTATGCTTTTGCAGATATGTTCCAGACCCTGCCTGGTGGCTGTTTTGGCTAATTTACCCATACTCAGGAAATTAATTCTTTTTTAACTACAGAGCAAAGCTGTGATGTTGGGCACTGTATGTCTGCCTTTCTGCAAAGAATATTACTTGTCTCTAGCAAAATCAATATATCACTAAATGATTGACATAACCACAAAAGATTTAGCTTTTAATCTTTAGGAAAATACTGATGGGGAAGAGAAAGCCCTGCAGACTGGCTGAGGCAGAAGAAACTTGCTTCCATTCAACAAAAACTATAGTTAATTTTATTGTTCTCTACTGCATGAGGTAGGAATTCTTAGAAACGCACTGAGTGACACTGGAACATCCTGTCTGCCATAGGGACCTAAATACTAACAGTAACTGAGTCCTTTCTTCCCTCCATGTGGGTTGTAACTGTGGGAATAAGATGTGTGAGCGTGTAAATGGAGCAGCACATAGATAAATTCCAGATGATGATTTAGTGCTGGTGAATACAAATCTTGCAGTCCTACAAGCAGCCTGGTACTGGGGAGGACCTTTGAGGTCAATTCATTTCCCTTCTGTCGTGGGCAGCTCTCTGAAAGAAACTGCATGATAAAATGATCCAGCTCCATCACAGAATTAATTTTTTTGCCACCATTTCTACTACTGGAATGGTGCAGGAGGAAGAATCCTACTGCAGCTCCTTGGAAATGCAGAAATCTTCCTATTCCCAGCCTTAACATACTCTTTTCCAGTTTATTCACATCGTTCTTTTCTGCCAAAATTGTGCTTCTGCTTAAATAGCGCTTCTCCCTTCTGTGTGCTCATCCATGATGTATTTATAGGGAGTCCTCTCTCAGCATTCACTGCATGAGATAAAACAAGCCATCCTTTTTTTAGTCTTCTTTCGTATAACAGACTTTCCACAATCTGAATCATCCTTGCAGCTCATCCCTTCACCTGCTACAGTCTGAGCATGGGGAGCAGAACTAGCAAGAGCAGCTATATATTGTCTTACCAGGGATTTTTACAGTGCCATTAATAGTCCCTTGTTTCTTACTGCTGTATTGTACATTTATGCTTTCTGTACATAGAATTATTCAAGCATATCAATTATGTTGCACAGTGAACCATCGAATAACTGGTGTGTCATCTCCTCTGGTGCCACTTGTGCTCCTTGGGAGTGTGGTCAGCATCTTGCAGGCAAAATCCTTCAGTGCTTTTCATCTGGTGCTTTTTCATCCTTGATAGCTTCTGCAGAGTGTTTCAGCATGAAGATGTTTCAGCAGTCATTACAAAAGCAAGTGAATCATTCAAAAAAGCACAATCCATCCATCTTCTTTAGTGTCACCAATTAATAGCTGCTCAGGGTTCTTGGAAACCTATAGCTGCCTAGGGGAACAAAAATAACCAACCCCTTTCTATAGTGCTGTGTTATCATTGTATTTTTTGGTGCCCTGCCCATGCAAGGAAGCTTTATTTAGTAAGTGAGATGAGGGGAATATGGAGAGGGCTCTGATGTGAGGCTTTAAAGAAGCGAAAAGGACTGCTTATGCCAGTCCAGGATAAGAAGGGAACTAATTGGTAGACAAGATTATTTTTTATTCTTAGAAACCATTTCTCATTCCAGAAGCCAGTGGTCAGAGCCTGGCTGATTTTGGTGGCCACACTTCTCTCCGCTACTGCCCATGCAAACAAGAAGTGCTGGGGCCAACCACAGTTTCCTCCACTTGATGGAGCTGGAACAGCCTTTTACCTCATGCTTCTGATTTGGAATATTTTGCTGCAGACTGTGCAAAATAAGGGACCAGTTTTGAAAGGGATCAGAGTTGCCTTTCTGGGCAGCTCAAGCTGGGTCTGTTTGCTCATTCCTCAAGTTATGAGCTGCTAGAGCAAACTTACTGCACCCTTTGGTGGGGCTGCTGCCTTGGGACTCTGTCAGCCAGTGCACCCGGAGCCAAATCCCAACCCATGTTTGCCATGATCCAAACATGAGGATGCATTCCCAAACCTGCCCACAGCTGGTGATCCCCTTCCCTCCCATCTCATCTCCCTGTCTAAGACACTGTGGTTGCAGATGGCTTTTGCCAGTGAACACAGAGCTCTGTCTGTACCCTGTGCAGGATGGCAATGCCACCTCTTGAGGGGAATCAATTCCCTTCCAGCTAATGTGCCAGAGGTGCAGGTCTGTGCCTTAGTGTAATGGAACCTGATGGAGACTAATTAAATAGAAAACCATCAATTTATGCTGTCTCATTAGGGATTTGTCATAAAAAACTCATGTTCTCTTGCAAGCCTAAACAAGTGTTTTTCCCATGTACAAATGAGCCATAAAGCTGTCTGGAGAGTAGTTAACATGTCTAAGCTGTCATTTATAAGGGCTGCCTGCAGGATCCTGCAGGTAGGAATGGCCTTTCCACTGTCCTCAAACCACCCTGCGAAAGTGGGGCATCCTTCCTTCAAAATGGGAAAGAGGGACAAGCCCAGCAATCCTGCACTGACAGTCATGTGGAATGGATGTTTCTCCATCTGGCCCTGATGGGAGCTGGGAATCAAGAGACAAAGATTTTAGAGCTGTGCCAAAGGTGTTCAGAGGTTAAGAAAGTATAAATCTAATCATAGTGTTCCCTAGGGGCCATGGAGACTGGTTCCCCTTGCCTTTACAAGTGGTCTGGTCTCCTCCTCAACCCCAACTAGGCTCCTGTTTCTGAGGAAAACTGATTATCCTGCAGGACACAGGAGTCATCATGCTATTTTATAATGGAAGAAGGTTACAGACTGTGTCCCCTTGTCTGCCCTGGGGAAAAAATCAACACAGTCTAAATGGCAGCACTCCTCAATGTCTGTCCAGGATGAGCTTTTCACTCACCCAAACAGTGCAGGATTTAGAGTTTCTGCCAAAATTAGGGCTTGTGCAGAAGTTATATGAGGGCAAGTCTTCCCCTGGGCAGGAGGAGGCCACTGCTTTGGGTCTATGGATGACTCCTGAGGTAATGCCAGCTGGTGTAGCCTTGCAGGCGTCGGAGGTGGAGCGGCAGCTCTCCCTGCAGGTCCACACCCTCCGGGAGGACTTTCGGGAGAAGAACTCCTCCAGCAGCCAACACATCGTGCGGCTGGAGAGCCTCCAGGCCGAGGTGAGTCACCTGTGCTCGGCCTCACTCCTTCCAAAGGCAGCCAGGGCTGTTTTAACTTGTATAATGACCCTCTCTGAACAGAGTAAACAGAACTTGCTGTTGGATCAAACAGAGGGTTGGCAGTAGTGGGGCAAAGGACTTCTCTAGTGGGAACTTTTGCTGCAGCCCAGGGCTGGCTGGGGTGGCTCAGGCCAAGCTTCCATTGTTGCTTCAGCCAGCACATGCCTGGAAAGTGAATGGATGAGAAGGATCTTCCAGAAGTTAAACCACAGCTGTGCTCCTTAGGGCTGCAGTTCAGATTAAACTGTGGGGCATGGTGGGAAAGGCTGCAAGGGGTTTTTTTATCCCTCATGCTTGCAAAGAAAGCAGCAATCCACTCCTGCCTCTGAGCCATGTAGTTGGGAAAGCAAGGAGCCCCTGCCTGTTGTAACTGTGGTGCATCAGCAGGAATGATACAACCAACCTTCCTCTTCCCTTCCCTGGCAGGGGTCACTGGGGACCATGTAGACAGGAACTAGATGGGTAGAAGATGTTCAACTCTACTACCTGACCACTTCTATTGTTAAAAAGCCAACTGGCAAAGCTTTTCCTAAAATCTCTAAATTTCTTCTTTTCTCCCACTCCCACCTGCTCCTTGCTGGTCCCTTGCCTTTTCTTTCCCTTCCCTTGGTGTGGAGCAGCAGGTCCTTGAAGTAAGTATGGAGGCTTGGAAGGGTTTGCCTGCATGTTCATCGCTGTTACCATGCATGCCTATCACTGTGCATGCCCACTTTGCCTCCTCACCTTCCTGTTTTGTTTTCCAAACCCCCTTCCCCAGTGCCTTTCCCACGGCCCAGGACTTGTGGCAGAGTGATGTTTTTTCTTGTTACATAGTTATTCACAGTGTGTTCATTACCGGTTTGGCTACCAAATATGAACTCTTGCTACAATCTATGTGTTAAACCTCTTATTTTTCTTTCTTCAACCCACGCAAATCATGATGGTGGTGGGCAGAGACATCTCAGAAACCATTAGTCACCTAAGAGCAGCTTTCCAATACCTCCAACAGCCTTTACCCTACAGAAATAGCAAGTCCACAAACTTGGCCAATACTCCTTTGTGCAGCCAAATCTTTCCAGCAACTTGGAAAGCAGAAAAAAGACAAGGTCCCAAAGAGGCCAAGAAAACAGGGGGAAATGGCTGAATTTGTCTACAGTCCATGAATCGAAAGGAGGCCATAGGGAATATCTAGGGTTATATTGGGCTGGCAGATGGCTGGCAAAGCAGTCCCCAGAGATCCTGTGTGTACTAATCTGGGAAAAGGCTCCTTCTTGGTTAAAGCAGAAATGACCTTGGCTAGTGCTGATTCATCCTGTGCACTGTTCCCAGCTAACTGAGTCACGGAGGGTTTGTTTGGCACACTGTCCCTTCGCCTGAAATCACTGCCCTTGACAATTAAAAGAAATGAACCAATTTTAAAGGCAACTGATCACTGGGAGGCTAAAAATAAGTGTGGCACAGAAAGGAGTCTTCACAAGTAAAAAGAGAGAAAAATCCCTGATGAGGACCTGATGAACACACAGCAATTAAGAACAGTTATGGGCAGTGCTGTGGCACAGCCCTGTGGGGAGCAGGATTCCACAGGCTCAGCCTGGATCCCTCTGGCTCACTCTGGTTTCCAGCACTCATACAGGAGAAAATGCTACCATGCTTAGTCAGGTACAGGCCAAGCAAAGTAACTAGTTTTGCCTGGTCTTGCAGACATTAAGGTACAAGGGGTGGGCAGGGCTGGTCTCCACTTAATCCCTTTGGACAGCCTGCTTCCTGACTGCCTGCCAAAGCCCCTTTGGAGCTGCCCCTACAGCTCAGGGAAGGAGGAGTTTCCTTTCTGTGCCTTCATAAACTTTAAAACACACACAAAGATACAGTTTCTCTCATACAGGTACAAACCTGTGTACATCCTTCTGCTTTTTGCTGTTTCATTTCTCTCCAGAATGTGACTTCCCTCCTCTCTGCTCCCTGCAAAGTGCAGGATCTGACACTGCCTCTTTCCTCTGCAGATCAAAATGCTGACAGACAGAAAGCGGGAGCTGGAGCATCGCCTTAGTGCCATGATGGAGGAGAACGACCTGCTCCAGGGAACCGTGGAGGAGCTGCAGGACCGAGTGCTCATCCTGGAGAGACAAAGCCATGACAAGGACCTGCAGGTGAGGAGGGAGATCTAGGCAAGGAAGTGGGGCAGGGTGCTGGGGAAATGAGGTAAATATCAACAGAAGCAGAGAACTCTAGTGCAATTAATTTAATTTAATTTTTAAATAGTATAATTGGCTTCAGAAGGGGCTTCTTTAGACCGTGGTGTTCCAGAGGGCAGCTCTCACTGCTCAGATGGTTTTCCAACAAGATCCATGGTGTTCACAGCCACAAATCACCACTTGTCACTCCCCAGAAAACAAGGGGGACCTCTGGGACTTAGGACAAAGCAAGATTTTTTCATTCTTCTGTGGGTTGCCAATCACTGAATCCCGAGCTCTGCAAAACAGCCCTGAATATTTTTTCCTTTTTTTAATATATATATTTGTATTTATATATTTGTACATATTTTTTAAAAACATGTCTATATAACTTTCTTTTTGGATTCACTTCCTGCTGTGTTGTTTTCAGCAAATTGCTTTACCTGAGTCCCAACTTCTTCACAATGTTTCTAATTTTAGTGCTGACTAACCTGCTATTTTTATCTTTCAGGATATTCTGGAGTCTAAACAATGTATAATGACATTTGGAGATTATTAAGCTCCAATAAATAGCAATACCAGCCAAAAGTACTTTTCTCCTTGCTGGAAACCCTGTTTTGTGTCACTTATTCCTCCATCTCAGCTCCTTCACAAACCAAGAGGTTCATCCAGTCCATATCACCTGCACTAATATTTTTTTTCCAATTCCTTGATTTTCTTCACAAGCTGCACCAAAGCCAGATGGAGCTCCAGGAGGTACGTCTGTCCTACCGGCAGCTGCAGGGGAAGGTAGAAGAGCTCAGTGAGGAGAGAAGCCTCCAAAACCTCAACACAAACAGCACGTCCCTGCTATCTGAGATAGAGCAGAGCATGGAGGCAGAGGAGCTGGAACAAGAACGAGAACAGGTATTTGCCCTCCAGCTTCTGGGAAAACCCACAGGACAGTCTTTGTGACCAGCCCCAGAGGGGGGGGGAATTTTATGCATTTGATTTGGATTTGGAGCTGAACCAAGGGTCAGAAAATTGGGATTGGGGTCTGGTATCAAAACTCTTTTGACCATGTGAAAGCAAACCTCTTGCAGCCATTTCAAAACCAACATAGCAAACTAGACAAGTATTTGTGAGGTTCAGCAATCACAAGCTTCACTTTATCATGGAAGGAGTATTTCCATGGCCTTGATGTCCCAGCCTCTTGTCTCTCTTGTTCCAGCTGAGGCTGCAGCTCTGGGAGGCCTATTGCCAAGTGCGGTACCTCTGCTCCCATCTCAGAGGAAACGACAGCGCGGACTCAGCCGTCTCTACGGACTCCTCCATGGATGAGTCTTCAGAAACCTCATCAGCCAAAGATGTCCCAGCCGGGAGCCTACGGGCAGCTCTCAGTGAGCTCAAAAGACTGATACAAAATGTGCTGGATGGGGCAGACTCCACGGTAAGTCGGTGGCACAGAGACACCTTGGCTTGTGCATGGCTCCTGGCCCAGGTGCCGGAGCTTGCTGCAGGTTTTGCTGGATCTTGGAAGTCCCTGATCTCCAAGAAAGCCTTTGTGGCCCACAGAGATGGGCTGTCACAGTGCAGAGTCCACTCTATGTGTCTCAAATTGTCAGACAAGAGCCAAACACACGGGGTTTCAGCCTGCAGTGATCAGACCACCTAAAGTTTCAAGTTCATGCAATAGCTGTCAAGCTCATGCAACCATTGTTGGCCTGAGAGTCATTCTGGAAAATTAATAAAAGTAGGATTAGTTTGAGATTTTCAGTCAGTCAGAGTTTCAATGTGGAAATATTGCAAATTGCCTTATACATCCAGATCAGTTATTGCTCTTAGGATTTGCCTAACCTTGCTTTATTAGCAATAGTATCACAAAAACATAATTAATTTGTGGGTAGGTTCTGTCCCTGTGAATTGTAGCTGGGTACAAATGTCTTGGCAAGAGCTGCCAGACTCAAATCCATGACAGGTGAAGGGTTTTGCTGGCACAAGATAATGTCTGTGGTATATGGTCCCCAGACTGCTGGGCAGGAGGGGATGGCATGGAGGGACCACTCAGCATCTACAGGAGTGTAGAATTACAAGAAAACACCTCACTTTCCACAATAGCTCAAGTCAAGCCTGTTTTCATCCCCCATAAGCTGGTTGCATTGCCAGGATGACTTATTTCAGATGCCATGGTGAGGAACACAGTGCAGACCTTGCAGCTGCAGACCTGCAGGGAGTACTCACCTTCCTCATTTAAGGACCTGTAACAGCTGTAAGAAGGCTAAGTACTGAGGTGGAGTTGTATTTGTTAAATAAAATATAGAAAGATCTGTAAAAGGTCCACAAACACAGAGTCTGTAGCCACATGTTACCAAACAGTCAGTAGGTCTCTGTATATTTAGTTTATGCTAAAGTAAGAACATGTCTGCATGCTCTTTGTATCATGTGTAGAAGCACTACCACTGGCTGAGCACATTTCCACTTTGGAGGTATGTGGGAACAAAACTGAAACTCTACTGAAGTCACATTCACACTTTCTTGTTCCTTGTTTAGTACCTCCATCCCAAACTGGTATCAGATTAATGCAATTGCCTTTTTTAAAGTGAAATCTGAGCAAGAGATTTCTCTCCCGCTCTCAGAGCTCTCGACGAAGCGACGACGACACGTTAGAGGAACAGATCAGGCGAACAAGCGAGGATTCACGAGCCCTGAGGGAGTTAATGGAGGGAGAACGGGGGAAACTGAGGCAGAGTTTGGAGGAGCTGCAGCGACTGCACAGCCAGGTTAGCAATTCCCACATGTGGTCTTGTAACACCAGTGTTCGTCCTCCAATACATGGCTTCCATTCAAGAGATCAACATGATAAATAACCCAGGAAGATTTGGTCAAAATCAATTGTGGTTGGATGAGGAAACGATTTAAGCATTTAGGGTGAGAGTTTTTGACAAGTTGTCTGTGGCCCATCCCAGGCATTGTCTCAAGCAGCCAGACTTCCTTTAAATCTTTCAATCCACTTTTCAGCCAATCTGTGTTGCTTAAGTTCTTACCAGCAGAATACTCCAAAGTACAAGGCTGCTTGATGTGGAGTATTGGACACCCAAAAGTATCCAGTCTGACCCCAATTGATTGAACTAAACCCTTGTGAAAGGTGTCTGCACTCATTGAATGGATGTAACAGCACTGCTCTGCTGTGCATGGAAGCAGGGTTTGACCCCTCCCACAGCAGTATCACAAAACCCTCAGAAGTGCACACCCAGAGAATCCTGATCATGGCCAGCCTAGCACCAGCCAGCACCCCAGAGCCAACAGGGACCAGCTAAGGCAAAGGCAATCTCAACAGCAATGAATGATCCAGCCCTGAAATCAGCTCCACACCCAACTCCACTCCCACTGCATCCACACTGAATCATCTGTATCTGAGATCTATGCCAAGAGCAGCAAATGGAGACAGGCATGTAAGGAGATGCTCTGCAATCCCTGTCTCTATGGGACAAGACTCCAAATGCTACAAGGGATCCAGAGGCTGCAGCAGAAGCAGCCTTTAGTGCAGCTGTTTATGCAGCATCAGCAGGGAATGGGTTAATGCCCTTGGCTGGTCTTGGTAGCGGTGTTATATCACCTTTTTCATGTATCCCTTTGGAGAATAAGTAGGGAAACATCCTTGTTCAGAAAGTCAGCATAACCTGGTGTCTGACAGCCTTGTGTAGGGGTTGTGGGTGCTCCCACCATAGGGTCTAAGAACAAGGTATGAAAGCATCATTAAATACCCCAGCAGTGATGGCTGCGTGTGTGTGAAGGTGGGAAATTGATCAACAGAGCAGCTGATCAGAGGCAGGGTGCAGGAGGGCCTGGAACCCATCCTTCCCCGAAGACTGCTGCTATCAGCAATGTGGCCACCACAAGAGACACTTTTGAGGGTCAGATTTCTGCCTCGAGAGAGACACAAGCACAGACACTGCTCTGGCTGTGCACCACCCACAGGTCCCCCTTGCCCTTAAACACACCTGAGATGGAGGAGATCAAGGGCTGGATCACTGCAACCTGGCTGTGCTGACAGAGACCATTAGATGCTTATTCACAGATTTTGGGTGACCACCTATACACCACCCTCCTTGTCTGTATGCAGCACCTCACACAGGAGGCCTTGACAGGACACCAAGAGGGAGCAGCACTTGGTGGTTTTTTGCTGTAACTGATCTCCCCAAAATCGCCAGCCAATGAGGACCAGAAGATCCACCCTGAACTGCAAGTCTGCACTCCTCTCTCTGCTTTTAGTTGTCCCTGACTACTGAAGCTCTGAGTATCTAGTGAGAAAAGGGAAGACTCCAGTTCTATTTTCTTCTCACACTCCTGTGTGATATGGAGAAAGATTGGGCATCCCTACCCACAGCAGATATTGCTCTTGGAGAAGCCCTCCAGCCTCTCACAGCAAATACATCTCCCACAGCTTTTGCCTGTAACCCAGCCTTGCTCCAGGTTAATAATTGTTCTCACCTCCCATTGAAGAGGCAACATCATCTTCTGTTCAGTGGTAAAGAAAATCGATGCACATGGAAACTGGTCCACCCGGGGGAGCAGTGCTTAGCTGCCTCCTCATGCCTCTGTGCTGTCACTGGTATTGATACAATCAAAGGGGAACTCTCCTGAATGGCTTTTGGACTCATAGCACAACACACATTCATTGCTCCTGCCTGAGAGCAAGGTGAGCAGGTGGGAACAGGAGTTGCCCACGCCTTTGTCTTCACTGGATAGCTCTTTCACACCTTCTGCCTGTCCATTTCCTCACTCTGTGGCATCTCATTCTTACCTGAACCACGGCCAAAAGCAGTTAAAATCCCAAACCTTTCACCAAACGCCATTTTCTGGGCCTCTTGGTCCTCTGTGCCCTGGGATTTCTGCAGAAGTGCTCAGCACCTTTCACGTCGCCTCACCACTGCTGTCACATCACTGCCCTGAGGTACATCCCGTGTGGGGCTGTCGGGGGAACACGGCTCAGGCACAGCTCCCCAGTTCCCTGGCAGCCCCGGGACACGATGGGGAAGTCTGCACACAGACAGGGTGTGTTCACAGCCTCCTCCCCCCCGGCCCAGCCACGCTGCACTAACGGCAGATCTTCCCACGCCCTGGATGTGATGAGCCCTTTTTGACTGTCTGCCCTCTATTTAAAGATTTCTTTGAGGATTCAAGCACTACTGAGCTGCATTTAGAGACAGGAGGTGGGTCAAACGCTGGAAGGGTTTCCAGGTGGTGGAGTAGCGTAACAGAGCATGTGTGTGCCCTAGACAAAGAAATTAAATGTGTATGAAATATTGTGAAGCTGTGCTAATGCAGTCCTTGCATGATTTCACACCCTATTAACTCACTCTGCACAGGACCAAAACGATAGATCATTTCTCAGACTATTTAAGACTCCACACATATTTTAAAGTCTAATTAAAATTGTAAGATGTGCCAGTAACACCTTCCATGGCGTGAAAGGGAATTTTCACATCCTTTGTCTGCAGCTTCATTCTACAGGAGATGTAATGGCCCCTTCAAAAATCTTATTTGCTGGTAAATTATGTTAGCGATAATTGAACCCTGGAAAGATCAGAATTACAACAGGCAGACTCAGAGGATGCATTCACAAGACAAACTGCTCGGAAAGAGGCAATATTTTAGTGCTGATGCCATAGTGACAGCAAAGTCACAGATGGGTCCTGCTCTCCTTCCAGTGCTGTTTCTGCATGTTACTGAGGCCATCCTGGTGACCATCTTGCTCAGACCAGCAGTGGTGAATTTCCCTGGGCAGCCCTGGTTTCACACCCTCCCTCTGCCCCCAGGTCACGCTGCTGAGTGTGGAAATGACGACGCTGAAGGAGGAACGGGACCGGCTGCGAGGGGCTGCTGAAGACAAGGAGACAAGTGAACAGCTCCTGCAGGCCATCAGGGACCGGGATGAGGCCATTGCCAAGTAAGTGGCAGGAACAGCCAAAGCCAGGCTGGGTCGGCAGTTGTGGAGTGCCTTGGCAGGTGATGCCTCTGGGGTGGGTTTCTCCTGCCCTCTGCAAATTTCAGTAGCTGTTTCAAAGTAATGGAGTGAGTCTCGGCTTTGCTGGCATTGGGAAATGCTGCCACGAGCTTGGGAGCAGGGCAGGAGCTGCCCCATGGCAGGATTAGGGGCGTTTAGGAGGATGCTGTGAACTGTGTTTTTGCCATCTCTAGTGCTGGTATGAGTCACAGCAAGGAGAAGAAGACTTCAGGGAGCCAGGTCCACCCTATTTGTCATATTTTAATTATTTTGCTCTTTCAGACACACCCTGCTTTCCTGATTGTCCCCATTAAAGCCTTGCTTGGGCTTCTTCCCTCAACCATTTCTCTGGGCATTCACTCCCCTTTCCTGTTCCAGGGTCTTTTTTTCATTTCCAGCCCTGTAATTCTCTGTTTCTTTTTTGGGGATTCTCCCAGTGTTTCGGGTCTTTATTTTCCCAATCCTCTTTGCAGACCTGTGCATTTCTGCTCCCCCATACCCAGCTTCCCCAGCTCTGTGCTTGGGCTTGCCAAAATGCCCTGAGCACTTTTTCCCTGGAGGAGAGGGGCAAAAACATTCAACCTCCTGTGCTACAGCTATCAAAGAGACATCTGATAATCTCTTCAATGAGCAGATGGGCCAGGACACCACCAGTCCATCTTCTTAGGGAAAAGCCTGATACTCAAGCCCTCGGCAAGAGGATGAGCACAAGAGCACTGCACTTGTAAGGGTGCAGGAGCTAAACCAGCCTGCACCATCCCTTTATCTTGTTTAAGTGACCTGATCATCCGTGCTGCTCTTGCCCGAGTAGCTGGCTACCAAATTCCCATCGCTGTCCTCTGTAACACCTCCATCTGTTGGCAAGGATCAGGAGCATCCCAGCTGTCTGCCAGGCACAGAGAGGTGGTTCTGACATTTCCAGAGCGTGTGGGTTGCTGGTTCTGCTGTGGCTATGGCAACACGCTGCGATCAATCCCCTGGCAATATCCGACCAGCAGTGGGGAGCGTTTCAACAAAAGGCTGTGTAAGGTGCCCAAACCACAGCCGGGAGGGGAAGGGCACAGCTTCTCCAGTCCACTAATGATCCTGCTGGGACAAAGCACTGATATTTACGGCTGACTGTCCTGCGGCGCAGCAGCCCCGGGAACGGGGACGTGAGGAGTGTGCACGGGTGAGTGGCGGGTGATTAATGAGCAGAAAGTGGCAGCAAGTGAAAGCAGACAAGAACGTCTTGTTGCTGGAAATGAAAACATCCCTCCCAGACCGAGTGGGCTGTTCGCAGGCAGTGAACCGCCTGGGAAGCTCGTGATTTGCTTCCCACCTCACACCTCAAGGGTTAAGTCGCTTTTGTTGAACCCATCCCCCAAAGAATCCCTAACTCTGAACAAAAAATAAAATCACTGCCCGAGGCAGGCATCTGGCATGGAAAATTTTTGCTTGAAGCTGAAGTTTGGCAACATGGGAAGCAATAGGAAAATAGGATCCTATAATAGGACGTGTTAAGCAACCAGTACCTGGAATGTAAACACAAAATCTCAAATTGCACTTCTGCAAGGGAGCACAAGGGAGCTATTAGGGGGTGAGGAATTAGCTACAGTTAATAAGATGCAATTATTTCTCTTGAAAATGTTTTCAAGGAAAGATGGTTCCCAGCAAGTCATGTTACAGCTTCCCCATCACACAGCAATTAATTGAAAACTCAAGCTTTGTGCTTACCTGTTGTGCTCCCAGCATGGTGAACAGCATTTCCCAGCTTGAGCAGCTCACTTTGTCCTAAAGGATAATTCTTTTCCAGTAGCAGTTGGAACATCTCAGCCAGTAAGTGCTCAGGGCCCTTTAGGCAACCTTTTCCATGGCATCATATGCCCAGTAGCCATCAAATGTTTGGAAAGGAATACAGCAGCAGTGTTCCTAAGGGCTAGTACAACCCCATTGAAACTAGGATCTCTTCTTAAAGCATAACATTTAATTCAAGCAATTTTAACAGTTTGTCATTCTTAAAAAGCATATGCTGTGATAAGCTCTCTTTGTTCATGTCTTCCTTCCTTCAGTCCAAGTCCCAAGTGAAAGCAGAGTTGTACTGTTTAAGAGTTTTGTCTGTTTGTTTGATATTGCAGTTTATTGATCAAGTGATCAGACACAGATCATTTGATTTCTAGCACATAGTGTTTTTTTCTATTACATTAGTAAACAGAAGAAAAAGGAAAAGATATTTATATATAGATTCTACTTTGTTTTAGATTTCCATTTTAATGGCAGATCCTCCATGTC
The DNA here is from genome assembly GCA_013400695.1 of Neodrepanis coruscans. Taxonomy (NCBI): domain Eukaryota; kingdom Metazoa; phylum Chordata; class Aves; order Passeriformes; family Philepittidae; genus Neodrepanis; species Neodrepanis coruscans. The sequence continues at coordinate 93,505 of VYZS01038942.1, forward strand.
ATCCAGGCACAATATACAGCAATATATTTGATTTTAGTTTTGTATTCTTTATAGGATGCTTACCAGAAATCTGCTGGGTTTATAGCAACAATGTCAACAGTTCTGTCCTGCTGTTCAGATTAATAGATTGTCCAGAATATAATGGAGATGAACGGTTTAGGATGTGGGGACTTGCCAAAGAAAGAAATTGTCAACTTCTCCTCAAAGATATGTTTAATTCTTCCTTTTTAAAAAAAAAAAAAAAGAGGAGTCATATGGCCTCATTTATGTTGTCCCCACAGGAAGAATGCAGTGGAGGTGGAGCTGACCAAGTGCAAGATCGACATGATGTCCCTCAACAGCCAACTCCTGGATGCCATCCAGCAGAAGGTGAACCTCTCACAGCAGCTGGAGGCCTGGCAGGTGAGCAGCCCCAGCCCCCCAGGGCAGATCTGGGAGGCACACAGTCCCAGAGGCACCTTTGGGTCACTGCCTCCCCTCTCTGTGGGTTTGCTGCGTTCTCAGCCTGAGCATCCATAGATTGGTTTTGGCTCTGCAGGAGCCAGTGATGCAGTGGGGCTCACAGGAGTGAGCTGCCCTCCCTGCTCCAAGCTTTTCAGCTGTGAGCTGTTAATTATACAGGAACACATTTAAAATGGAGAAAGAAGGTATCTCATGGCTGCAAGCAGAATGGGTAACATGCACATTGCAGAATAACCTGCTGTGCCCTGGGAGGGAAGGGGTCTGTGCAGATGTTTCTAGGCCTTGGGAACATGTGGGCACAGCATGTCCATGTGCATTTCCATAATGGAGCAGAAAGGTGGGAGACAGAGAGGTTGTGCTGATTGTTGCTGCATTGTTCTCATCAACTCAGAAGATCCATCAAGGAGAAGCTAAAATCCCAGCTCTCCAAAAAGGTAAAAAAATCAACCCCATGGCAGTCCCACAGCTGCCCTGGAGATCCTCTGCTTGGGATCAGTGGAGAAAACCCTTGTCAAGGCAGAAACCCTTGAGAGCAGGTAAAGCTGTCTTCTCCCAGAACCAGCACATTTTATTCTCACCAAATAAAGGAGAATCAGAACGTCTGTGCCATTTATGGTGGTGATTTGTTGCAGGCCATGCAAGACCCCAACTCTACTAACAACCAGCCTGACCAGTAGAAACCTTTCCCGTACAACCTCGCTCCTGTCTCAATTCCACTGTGTTCTCGTTTCTCTCTTCTTTTTTTTTTTCTCTTTTCTTTTCTTTCTCCTGCTTACAGTTTGCTTCCTCAGGGCTTTTTACTATCTGGCTCCTTTGGTTTCTGATCTAGTGGCCTTTCTCAGTTCCTGTACCAACAGCTTTAGTCGTACACCCCTCCTGCCTTTGAGGTGAGCTCCCCACACCCTTGCTAAGCACCACCATCCCCTCACCTGCTCCATCTGCTGCCACCATCACCCACATCCTTCTCTGCCCTCACCATCACCTGGCAAGAGGGGCCAGTGGGGGGTCTCCATTACCCTAAATATTCTGCACACAGACACACCTTTCATCCCAGCACCAATCCAGGGCACGAGGGGTAGAATCCCTTTGTCTCTATGGTGAGGCTTTACCAGGTCACCACGGGGAAAGCCAAGCTGAAGTGCACATATTATTAACCCTCTGTATCCACCTATCTAGTATCTGGAGAACTTCCTGAAATACAGACTGGCATAGGAGCTGTCTGGATTCAAGTTCTGCTTCAGTTTGGATGGGTGGTATTTGAAACCTACTTTGTACACTCAGTATTTAGTAATAGAGTAAACCCAGGCTAGGGTTTAACAACAGGTCCTATGTGGCAATACAGCAACCTCAGACCTGCTCCCATCAGCTCTGAGATGAGGCTCAGGCTCACAAGCACAGGAGTAAGTTGTCTCCAATTTACTAAAGCATTATTACACAGGAGCAAAATAGTTTCCAACCACCTAATGTCCCTAGAACAGCAGCTCAGCCACAGAGGAACAAAACAAGTTGGGTGATTTATGTATTTTTGGAAACTATTTTGCAAAGGTGAATGTTTCTGATAAAACAGAATAAGAGTCTCTGCTTTAGCTGGACATAAGTGGAGGCTTTAATCTGATAACATTTTGCTCTTGCACACTTCTAGTCTGCATTTTACCAAGGACTCTCAACAAGATTACTGTGTTCTGCAAGCACATTATCACACAGTCTATAAAATAGGATGCAAGCAAAGCAATCTCCACAGCCAAGTGCTGTGCTCTCTGATTCACACATC
>VYZS01038965.1:2439-22811 GCA_013400695.1 Neodrepanis coruscans
AATCTTATCCATATCAGACACGGATGAATTCCTTCTCACGGTGCTAGGGGGCACTGAACCATCAAGGAAATCGTGGTTCAAAAATCCCTAAAAGTGAGACCCTGAACTCCTTAAAAGACACTGAAGACTCTACTGTACTTTCCATTCAAAAAGGGATCTTAGTGCAGAGTTATGTGAATACACCCAGATGAAAATGTTATTGGGCTAAATCTCATTGAAGATTCACTCCATTTAGCATCCTAATGTATTGCAGATAGTGGTGGTTTACATTATTTTATTGATGATACATGTATCATTTCCAAATTAGCTAAAGTGATTACTAGTCACTCAATTAAATTCTGCAGACATGGCTTATATGCCTTATTGCCTTCAAAGACATTAGCCATGGTTTGGAAAGTACAGTATGTCCTTTAGAATGAAAGAAACCATAAATAAATCACTATCTTTAGTAACAGTCTGTTAAGTCATGTCTCTGTATTCTGTGTTTCATTTGATTAAAACCATAATGAGAACAAAGATTTTTTAATCTTTAAATAGCCGGTTTCATACAAAGATCTTTTAAGTTCCATGACAAATGGCAACACCATCCAAAAGGCTTTTAGTTGAAAAGACTCACGAATCTTGTGGAATTCCACATCTTCATTAGGCTGATTTTTAATAGAAAGGATGGAAAGGGGTCAATTTAGCTTCCAAATCTGATAGCGGCTCAGTTTTTGAGAGAGTTGAGTAGAGCATGGATAATACATGTTTGTGACACCTGCTGTTTGCCCTTCAGTTGTGGAAGCAAGTATTTTCTGGAGGGAGTGAAGGGGTGGGCTGTAATACAGACATCTAGAACAAAGGCATCTAGGAACCACCCAGTCTAGGTATCATCACTATCCACCCTGGTAAGCACCCCTGAAAAGCTCTATAAAGCCCTCACCACAGTAAAAAACTACTCATTAGACCTGACTGTGCTCTGGCTTTTATAGGTGAAGTTCTGCAGCCCCTTCATTTGAGCACAGTGCACTCACATGTCTCAGAGCACACTGAAAGAAAAAGATCTCTAAATATCAAATGCCTCATACCAAGAGGGTTTTTTTGTTGACACACTTGCTATCGAACAGGCATTCCTCTTCACAGACCAGTGAAGCTATGCCAATTTACCCCAGCTGAGGATTAGACCAGTAAAACCCTACAAATTAGATTTGCCATTCCACACAGAGAATTACAAGAGGGAAAACCTATTTACCAGATGAGAAAATGCAAATTCCATTTGTAGAAAAGCAGTCATTTTCCAAGGGCGTGCTATTAATAAGCACAAAAATCCCAGTTATATCCACACCATGATAAAATGAGCAGGGATTTCCAAAGTCAATCTCTGAGGTGAGCAGCTATCATAGAGAATTCTAGATCCAAGAGATTTCTAAAGCAAGAATAAAATCACCAGGACCCCTTACAGCAACAAAACCAAGAGGCAAACATTGGTATTTTGGCTGCCTATGAGAACTGCATAGAACTACAATGATGTGGTTTTTCTTCCAATGTTGCAAGGATCATCCACAATCTTTGGTCAATATATTATTTGTATTAAAATGAAACTGATAGGCAAATATTTTTCTTCACCCTAAAAATACAAAGAAGGAAAATCTGGGTTTATTTTCAAATAAATTTGCTTAGACTAAGGCTCTATCCTGTTAGTGTTACACATTAGCAGAAGCCTGAATTTTGATGATGCAAACATTAATGAAACATGAACTCGAATGTTACATGAAGGGTGAGAAGGGCATCTTACACAGACAATAGATATCTTATAAAGAAGACTAAGGCTTGTTTAGCTTAACTGAATAAAAGTGACATTTAGTTGCTGTCTCACTGCAGGATAAAGGTCAAAGTAGGAAGAAGCTTCAGGGAGATGCTGGAAGAGGAATAAATAGCTGTGAATTCCCTGTAAAAAAAAAAAATTCTTCTAATTTCAAGACTACATTAAGTATAAAAGATTCTGAAACACTCTCTCAAATGAAAGAGCTAGGGCACTCAAAAAGATGAAGCCTGACTGCTTTATGAAAGGGCAATTGCCGTGTTCATCAAGAAGAATCTTACATATTCATTATTAAGTCATAAACTGAATAACCTGAGAAAGGCACTTGAGAAGCAAATTCAAATAGGCTGATCATTATGCTTTTGTAGAAAGACAATACATTTCATTAAAGCACCATAAAAAAAAAACACTATTCTACCATTTAAATAGAATTAACTTACCTACAACTGACACATTGCTTTCTGAATATTATCACGCATTTGATGTTTAGGTATTCTTCCTGTTCATAATTCTCACTAGCAGAAGCTTAAGCTGTATATGCTTAGTACCTCTGAAAAACCAGGTACAGAGTTCATTGGTGTCTTACAAAATATTCATTGCAGTTATATTCCTGAGCCTGACACTCAATCTGAAAAAAAACCTGCTCTGAATTTGACAAGTTACTGATTTAATTCAGCTCAGTGCAATGTAAGCACCATATGCAAAGTGTTCCTCTTAGATCTGCCAGCTGGATCTAACATTTGGTTCTTGTGTTTAAGCTCTAGTCACTATTAGGGTGGGGGTTTTTTGTATTTCCTGGCATTTATATAGTAAAACATGATTCTGCTGCTATTTAATCAATATTTAGACCTTTCAGTGTCAACAAAATATACTCAAAAGAGCCCATGAAATCCTGCTCCAATTGATCAACTGTTGTAAATATCTTTGTTGAGGGAATTCTCTTGAGAAATCAAGTAAACCAGCCTCTTTGTTAATTGGTGTTTGTTGAAAAGGCAGTGTTTCTTTAGAAGGAATGTCATTCATTTTCATTTTCCAAGAAGATCACCAGAACTTCCAATTTAAGACTCTTAAGACACTCAGACATTAAGGTTTTCAGTTCCCCTGTTTACTGAGGGAAAGGGAAGCACAAGAAGAGGAAGTAATAAGCTTAACTCCACAATTTCATTCTTAGCTCTTCTCCCTTTCCAGTGGATATGGTGCTTCTCTCCTATCTGTCATCTTCTGGGGCCAGAACCCATGCAGGCCCAGAATTTTTGGTGGCACTATTTTCTAAACAGCAAGCAAGATTGTTTCATTTATTATTTTTCCTGATAGGTCCAAGTTTCAATCAGTTTAGTTGGGAAGTAAACATGGAGATTCCTGACTGGCCATTGCTGTAAATGCCCTATGAGTCGTGAAAGTCTAATGAAATTATTTATTATCCAAATGTTCTAAAACAGGAGCCAATATGTTGACCTTCCCAAACCACAAACACACTTTTTAAGCTTGTCTCATTTCTGGATATGGAAAGGAATCATAAAAGTCAAACATCCCACCTCTTCACCCAAAAATTGAAGAACAACTTCAGGTGCTGAGTGAACTCCTAGGTTCTGCTTTTCAGATCATCATACTGGATGTCACAAAGCAGCAAAGCTGGTCCCTAAGGGATAGGGACCAAGCAGAACCAACAACACAGCCAGCAGGACAGACACCTCACCAGCCAGGGTCCAGCCTCATACTACCTGAGGGAGGTGAGCAGGGCAGCCCAGGGATGGCAGCCAGGTTCCACCAGGAGTCCAGGTCACCAAGCAAGAACAGGGTGATGTGCAGGTCCAGGACCAAGCCAAGAGTGCAAGTCAGGACCAGGTCTGGTTATTATTACCACAGAGAGATACGGCCCAGAGATCACCAGAGAGGTTCACAGTGGTAAATCAGCCCACAGCTTGGGAGACCAGAATAATGAGATCCCTGGCTGGGCACATGGACACCTTGTGACAGAACCAGATACACCTCCAGCATAGCTAAGACAGATACCCAAGGCCTGAGCTTAAATGGAGCCCCTAAGCCTATGGGCAAAGGGTGTGGGTGGAGACCACAGGAGAGGTTTGTCAAGGTCATCAAGGCCCATTACTGACCTCAGTGTCCTACCACAGAAACACAGCTCATGCTGGAACCAGGAGACAGGTGATCATGTTTTGTAGCTGGGGGACTGCAGTGTGACTTGACTCTAAGATCCATAAGGGAACAGCTGTGTGGATGAAGGTCGACAATTTTTCTGATCCTAAGCAACAGTGTGAAGTGCACATTCTTCCCAAGTTGATCCAGCTTTATTGGAATGTCAGTGAACATTGAGATTGCAACATCCTTGTTCTGCAAAGGACACACCACACATAGATTTTAAGTGCAGGTTTTTTGTAGCATGTTTACATTAAGATACAGATGCTGAAAAACAGAATGCTATGGTTTGCTGAACTGTGGAGGGAGGGAAACAGAGAGGATATGGCTGTTTCAGGCCTCAGGCAAAGAATGCTGAAGGAAGAGAACTCAGGAAACATATAATCAGAATCAGTTCTGAGATATGGCTTGATTTATCCAAGGAGATTAAAATTGGTATGATAGGAAGAATTAGATACTTCTTCAGCAAGTCCCAAAACACACAGTTCTTTATAAATCTCACTTGCAGGATTTCTATTATAACCACAAGAGAAGGCCCACAAAAATAAAACATTGGCAGTGGTAAAGTTTATTATTGTAACAGGGACTAAAACTGGAATGAAGGCATATGAAAAGAGGGACAAATCCCAAGGAAATCAGCAAAGCATTATTAACTTTACTTCTGTCAAAGCTTCCTTGGAATATTTCAATTAGAAAATGAACACAATGTCATACAGAAAGACAAGAGTCTCATAATATGCTCAGTAATACACACTGTCAAAAAAATCTGGAAGCCTGTCTCAAGACTTTAAAAAATAGTTGTAGATAGACAACCTTCCTGTCTACATGCTTTTCTAAGCATGGAACACCTCTTAAAAAATAAAAAGAGATTTGATCTTTCAGATATAAAAAAATACCAGACAAGCTTCTAACTCAAAAGAGTCTAAGGTGGAAGATGAACTGTAAAATAAATCAGAGAGGAAGCTTTAAAACCTTTAACAGTTTAATAAAAAAACCAAATTAGCATGACCTTTTATCACATGTAGGAGGTTAAGACGGAGCAATGAGAGAAGGATATTACAGAGTAGACTGGAGGAAGGAAATAAGTCTGTTGCTGTGTTTCCCCAAAACTTAAAACAGGCAGGAAAGGATTCCAGTTTCTATATAGGAAGAGAGAGCTTTCCCTCCCTGAACAAAGAGTAAGGTTTGGCATCCATTTGAGAGATAATTTCTCCTCTCCAACATGGACTCCCTCCTGCTCTATCAGACTTCTGGGGAAAAATAATTCAGGCAAGGAAAAAAATGGAGATGGTTGGCAATGTTCTGAGCTTTGTTAAAATCACTCCCCACCCTTTTACCTTCATAGCCATCACCTCAGCCTTCTCTGCACACTTAGTAGCCACACTTCCCTGTGTCTGAGTTGTCCCAGGCAAAGACAGGATGCCTCAGCTATGAATACTCCTGACATTGAAATAAATCCTTGTTAGATATCTAACAGCTGTTCCTCTTTCTACCCTTTGAATAGGCTCTCCTCTGCTTGTGGAAGTGGAGTTAGAAAGAATTTGACTGCTGATGCCCATGGGGTACTCCCACGAAGGCAAGGAAGTTGTGTACAACTTGTTAGTGGGGAAGGAGCTTCTGTGTTCTGACCAGCATGTCACCATATAAATGATGTTACATGTGATGAAGCACAGACTTTCAAACTGAGGAAACCACCTTATCCTCTCCCACAAAAATTCCTAAGGATCTCCACCCACTGACCATTATTTTCTGCTGTTAATTTTTTTAAAATCTCAAACATGAAATAATGCAATGGTTACTTCAGTGTGTATGTAGACTATTCAAACAAAAAGAGACAGGAAAATAATTACGCAATTAAAGATAAATAATTAACTCTCTACAAACTTGCCTGAACTGTAGGATGCCCACACTACCGGTTAAAATAAATCATCTTTGGATCTTTTAGGCAAATATACAGATATGTAGCTGCTACTGTGGTGCTGATTCAGCACCTCTGATGTTTATTGTATTGGAGGGATTAGCTGTTGTTCCCATATATATTCAATTTTTTTGCAACAGCATTCAGAATTACATCTTCAAGTAATGATGCTGGATTGACAGCATTGAAGTCTAATGCCTCTTGTTTAGCCTTTTAAAGTCATAGAAGTTGTTGTGTAGCAAATCTCTTTGATATCAACCTGCTCATTTTTGAGGAGGAAGAAAGGAAGCAAACATAAGACTTTCCAGCACTTTGTCCCATTACACAGTGAATTATGACATCAAGGAAATACATTTGCCACAAAGTTAGGCACACACAGAAAAGCTTTCGAGACAAACAGTCTTCTGTCCCAAGATACATTTGTCTGAAAGGAAGAGAAATGAGGCCCTGTGAAACTTCATATTACCTTTTTCTCCTGAGCAGTGAGATTGGGAGTTCTCACAGGTGCATGTGGTATTCCTTTTCTCCGACCTTTGTTTTCAGGCAAGGGGTTTAGAGGAAGGCCACGACAGATTTCCTTCAAGCTCGTCATAGCTGCTGAGGAAATACAAAGAGGAGAGGCAAGGCAAACTGGAGAGGTACAAGGAACAGGAGGTACAAGGAAGGTACAGGCAATAAGATGCTCAGTGATTCAACTGCACCACCACTCCAGGGTGGTCTCAAAGACGATAGCCTGTCCTCAAGCTTTTGCAAACAGGGCTGTCAAGCAGAGAGGGCAGGTGTACAGATGACACACCTCCCCACTCTGTGCCATGCTATTGGCTCTTCCCTCCTCCCCCAAAATGAATGATTCACAGATTTGCATTTATTCTCTGGGTGCCTTGTCAACCAGTGTTGTGCTAAGCCACTAAAGCAGATTCAGTCACTTTACAAAACACTTGATTTCCCCAATGTCCTAGTGAGCGTCATGGGCTGGAGCATGAACCTTGCCTGAGACCTCAAGGATTGCACATTTACATTACTATAGTTTAGGAACTAACTGAAGTTAATAATTATTATTCACATCACTATTCATACACACTGTGCCCACTAAGATGGGCATTCTCTGACACCTCCGGGTATGGGCTGTTCCTCAGATCTCATCAAGTCAGCTTCTAGACAAGGCAGTGATCAATGATAACAGCAAGGTTTCCCGTTTAGGTGTTCACTTCTCTTAACTCACAGGCATGAGTGGATTTTCGTAGCGTTTATCTAGAATTGTACTCATTAGCACTGTTAGTGGATTCTTAAGACAGGCAATAACTGGGAGGAAGAATTAAGGCTTTCAGTTTTATGTCACTTTTATACACTACAGGCAACAACTAGAAAGTCTTACAGTATTGCCATCCAGGCATCGCAAGTAAATGAATGTACTTGTTTTTCTACTTACCAGTGCAATACGAACTTTGCTCTCAATTTTGTGTTGTTTAAATTATACAGCAGCTTCTCAATTTTTATTACATCTATTGAACTACAAGTGCCTCAGTTGAAGCCGATTGAAAATAACTGGGAGAAGCATTTCAGTTAGGAATTTACCTAAAACTTGGAAATAAAAAATACAACACTTTCTCACAAAGACAGGAATGAACAAGCAATGACAACAAAGCACAGCTATTTAATGACAGCTTCTCATTAATGTCAGATTCGCTTTAGATCTAAGACATCCTGCATGTCCCCAGCTCCCACTGAAGATGCTTGAGTTGAAAGAACTCGGAAGATCCCAGGGGAACTGAGCACACAGCAGACTCAGACCCTCTGAAGGATACTGTAATTTATGGCAGGAGAATTTTGTTTTGTAATTACACAGTATTGTAGCTGCTTTCAAACAAAAGACAAAGGCATAATGGAGAGGGGAAGCCTCCACAATTTAAAGTTTTCTATTGAGTTTTCATATCAAAAACATACAAAAAAGCATACACCCCCTCCCCCAGAAAAAGAAGGACAAAGTCAAAAAATTCGATTCCAAAACCTAATTAAATAACCCTGCCTTACATAAACATTCTCACCCCAAAGGGAAATAAATCTTTCCTTATTCTTCTTTGTATGACCTACATTCTTCAAATCCCTCTAAGGTCTCATCCTGAGTACACTTGGGCACAAGAATAACTACATCTGCATTAGACTCCTATTAAACCTGCTTCCCTCTGTGACACCAAGCAGAAATTAACGGCGTTTTACTGCTGAGAAACCTGAGGAAAGAGAGAATGAAGACGCGGGGAACTGAAACCCTGAATTAGTTTTTCTCCTAGAGCTGAACACTTTCACTCTCTGATCGCTACATGCTCTATCTCCCTGGGAGCTTTGTGTTGGAGTTACCGAACTTGCCATGAGGGATTCTGCCAGCGCTGACATCCCAGCTTTTCCAGGCCCTCACAAATCCCCTCGCTGCCTGGCTTGTCCCAGCTCCTGCCTGAGATTTTGAAATGACACCGGTGCATGTGCCCGCTGGTGCACCAAGTGAGCTTTGCCTACACCCGACCCCGTCTCTCCCGTGGCCCGGGGGGGCCCGGTGGGTGCCGGAGCCGTGTCCCCGGGCCTCAGGGCAGGTGTCATGTGCCGGGCGGGCTGGCAGAGGGTGCTGCAGGGACAGACGGACCCGGCCGCACCGCGTCCCCGCCTGGGCGCAGACGGACACGCACAGAAACACACGCACACACGGACATACACGGGTTGCTGGAGGGGAGGATGCGGATGGAAAACAACGCCCGCACCTGAGCCCAAACAGAAGGACCAGCCCGGCCCAAGAAAAGGTGCGGAACGGACCTTAAAAAAAAAAAAAAAAAAAAAAAAAAAAGCATATATAGAGCCCAGGAAGAAGATCACATGTTTTAATAATCTGCTTTGCAGCCAGACGGGACCAGAGAACTGCCCGATTAGGACCGAGAGATGTGCTAGAGGCTAAAGGGAGCCAGAGACAAAACTTGCAGATAACCAACCCGCCCTCGGGAGGGCAGGGACACCCCCGCCCTAAACCTTGCTGTGGCAGGAGAGGGGAAGGATTCTCCAGCCCCCTCTCCATTTCCCTGCTCTCTTTTGGGCGCTGGGCGCTGCACCTTCATCCCGGGAGCTCAGCCCCTGCCCGCGCCTGCCCCCTGCCCCTCCCCGGGATCCGCAGCCCCCGGGTCGCTCTCAGGAGCCGCTCCAGCGGCAAAGACGGCCGGGGATTGCCCGGGCACCAGTCCCGGCGAGCTGGCGTTGGGTTTGTTTTCCACTCCCCTGGCGCTCGCTGTGTGAAGCAAATCTCTTGAAGGTGGGGGAGAAGCGGCTTCCGTGACAGCGGAGGGAGGAGGGAAATAAAATAAAATATAACAAACCAAAATTAAAAAAGGGAGAAGAGCCAGGAAAGCACTTGCTTCTCATCATCTCCCAGGGAGCAAAGCCAACTCTGTTCTTCTTATGACCCTCTGCTGCAGGGCGCAAAGGGAGAGAAGGTACTGGGGGGCACGTCCTAACAAAGCAGAGTTCAGTCTGCCCGGACCCCCTCGATACCCCGGGTAAGCAGCAGCCTGTGCGAGGGTGTAGGGAAGGTTGCCAGAGCGAACCCAGGCAAAGCCAAACTGAAGCTCCACCAAAAGCAAGGAGCAGGAATGAAAGTTTCGAAATAGCATCCCAAGAAGAGCCAAGGACCGGACCGAACGGAGCTCTCCGCCTCGCTTCAGCCCTTGATGGTGCATCCGAGGAGCTGCGTCAGGGATGTGAACGTCCCCTGCCCGCTGCATGGAAAGGGGTAAAGACACAGAAAATCCTTGTTATTTATTTATTTATTGGAAGCAATGTATGGGTGACACCCAGAAGGCATCTGAGCCCTGAAAAAAAACAAAACACCTCTGGACCCGAACGAGAGCAAGAAATACGAGACAGCAGCCTTCACCCCTACACTGAGAGGAAGGTGAGCAGAAAGAAAGAAAGAAAATACAGAAAAGCCATGCAATCATCAAACCTGTAGATTCCTACAGGTCTTTTTTGCTTCACTGAGGACAAATATTTTACTGACAGCCATGCAGCACAAAGGCATCGTGCTGATTGTGTTCTTGGAATATTTTATTTCTGGCCATGGGGAAGCAGGTAAGCAAAATAAATCAATATTGCCATTCTGAAACAGTTTACCCTAAATTTAACGTGGGGAAATGGGATAGAAAGGGGGGGGGGTGGCGGGAAAGTCAACATTTTTATTTTAGACTGGATTTTTGCAAGAAATTTGTGTTAGTCATTATATACAGATGCTTCTTATTCCATACAATAAACAGCTTTATAGTACAGTCTCCTTCCAAAGACTTAGTGTAGGATGTACAGATTCATATATCCTTACAAGAAAAAAGTGTGTTATTTTTGCAAACAAAATTAAGACAGAAAGAGATAGGTGTATTGAGATATGCTGGATGTTTGTTTTGAGGATGAAACACTGCCTTCCTAGGCAGGACAGGACTGAAATGACAACATCCTTGGACAGCATCATTGCAGAAATTTGAGTTATTCTCTTATTATTACTTAGCATTGCATCATTAAAAATCAGAGACATTGTTTAGGAATTCCTATTTATCCAAGACAGTCCATTCATTCATTGTATTCCCTGACTTAATAGTTGACATGCAGTGGACAGGATTAAATTAGCATTAGAGAGAAATATTTAAGGACAGAAAGAGAAGTTGCTTGATTGTGTGTGTATATATATGGGTGTACAAATACACATATATAGGAATGATACAGCTGTAATGGTATTTGCATAAGGACCTAAAAATACCTGGATTATGATGGAGACAAATTCCTCAAAGGAAAAGAAACAAAGCATTAGATTTTTTTTCTTTTTGCTGTGGTTCAACACACCTTTATGTTTAAAATGGATTAGTTACAAAGGTCAGGTCAGAAAAATTAAAATAATGATTGATAAAATAACAATACCTCCTTGATGACTTTTGCTTTGAGATACTGTCTTGGGATCTCTTTTCCTGTACAGCAAAGCATATCAGTGGCTTAAATTTCACCTTTGTGAATATTAGGACAGGAACAGCACTCTTCATGCAGTGATTTGAAAGCAATTGAATTGCTTAGCTATCCTGCAAGCTTCAGTAAAGGCAGAGCCAGATCAAGTGGATTCAGCTCAGATTATTCCCTAGCTAGAGTCCTTCTGATAGCAGACAGCAGATTTCTGCAAGAGATATTTTCTTAAAAACTGAAAACAGGTTATAAATTTACAATCTTGTCATATTATCCCGTGACCCATTTGGGGAAAAGGCTGTCTGTCACAGCATGACAGGGAAGTGAGGGGAAGAGTACCTGTGCCTTAGACAGTGTCTTATTTTGGACATTCACCAGTTTCTTATCTGAGGATATAGGTTCTCTATAGGATATCAGCACAGAATGGTTACAGAGATGTCTTGTAAAGCTGCTAGTACTGTTGTAGAAGGCAGCATATTACAAAGTAGCCTAAATTTCCTCTGCAACCAATTTCCTAAGTGAAAACAAACCTTCAAGAAAATGTAGCCCTCGGCTGACTGCTTGAAAAGTGAATTTGAAGGGTGAGGATGTGGTCTTTATGGAGATAAACTCACTCAGAATAACAGTGAATAGCACAGTGTATAGCAGCAAAATAATTGGATATTGAAGGTGATGCCACTAAGGGCTCCATGTCCCTTTAAATAAATATTTGGTGCTTGATCAAAAGGTTGCACAAACTATCCACCTGTGAAAGAACAAAAATTACCTGTTCAGTTTTGATTCTTTTTTTAGAGCTGAGATGTGTACAGAGAAGTATGTTTGTGGCATAATTCCTTAGGATATTCAGTAAACTCCCATTTCAAATGTATAGCTGGTCTCCCTGGTCAGAAGAAAAAGAAATGGATAGGACAATTGTATGGGGAGTACACGATCCATGATATTTGTGGAAAGTACAATATTTGCCTTCTGCTATCTCTGCTGAGAGAAGACACTCTGGGTTGTCAAGATTTTAAATATAATGCCACGAAGGAGAAAAATCAAAAAGAAAACAACTAACTAACCAAACACAAAAAAACACCCCACCTTACCACTTAGGCTGGAGCAGTCACCTAGGTTTTATATTGTAAGATGTGACATTTGGATGATCCTTCCCCTAGTCTAATGCAGATGGAGGGTATTATTCCCCTCAAATAAACTCTGCAGTAATCTGAAAACTCTTGCATATTGAGACATTTAACAGGACTGACAACAGCTGGGGATCTTGCTGCAGCCCCAGACTTCTCCATGCAAGCAGTGCCCAGGGGAGCAGCACCTGGGCCAGCTCTCATTTCAATGGGAGACCTGAAGAAGTGGATGTGATGTGATGTGATCAGAAATGACCATTCCTACCATCAAGCTTAAAATCAGTTGCAGGACATGATTACTAGCAGGGTTTGGTTTCATCTGGTCTGAGGTTATTCAGCTTATCTGCAAATGAAGCTGTAGGTGTTGTAGCCCACTGCTGCTCCAGAAGGAATATGGGCAGGCAAACTGCAACTGGCCATAATGGAAGAGAGCCTTGACCTGGGATCTAATTCTTCTCTCCATACCTCAAGTCATAGAGACATCTTTGTTTCACAGCATATTCAGAACTTCACCTCTGGCTCCTTAGCTCCAGTTATCAGGGCTATTGTGGAGCAGAAATACATTAGACTACTCATATGGCAAAACTTACTGCAGGTTGGCTCCAGGCAAACCAAAATGTTGTACAGCACTTCTGTTGTTACCATTGTTAAAGGATAAAGTTCTAGGTCTGTCTAATAAAAACTTCGGCAGCTCATGTCCCTGGGGTGGTTAGCTTTAAAATAACATTTAAAAGTTTTTGGTAATGAAGAAAGAAGTTAAACAGATACATAACAAGTGAAATCCCGGTTGGACATACGTGCTGAAACCGCTCCATCAAAAACACAACAGAAAATACCCAAACAAAGCTTTTGCTGTTTCTCAAATCTGTGAAATTTGCTCTCCTGAGTCACTGCAGGACACCTGTACACAAAAAATCCTAAATTTGCATATGGAAAAGAAATACAAATTGCAGTCACATCAGCAATTTTTTGATAAGCTGCCATATGGCCTTTCTTCTATCGGGTAGCCAAACTGGAAAAAAAACAAAACCCTGAACCTGGTTTTAATGAATGCCTACAGTGTTCTGTTGCATTACAAGGTTCTGAAGTAAGAAATCTCCATTTGAAATTGTGTCTCAGGAATATCAATAGTATGACCTTCCTTGAACTGTGTGATTCCCTAATCATCAGATAACACACTGATATAACACGTGCTGGGCATGTGCCATTGACCCACCACTTTATGGCTCAGCTCTGAGGAACTAGAAAACAAACAAATAAATTAATCATACCATTTATGGGTCCAAGCCATCCTCCATGGAGTAAAAGCTAATCAACTTCATATAACATGCAGTGCCCATGCGTAATCAAACTGTTTAGTTCTTTATGAATTATTCAGTGAGTCCTCCTGGCAGTTGGGATAAGTTGTTTTCTCATCTGGCTGCTGTTTCTCTTGTGCAGCAGTCTCCTCTTGCTGTACAGAATTCAACATTTTGTGTTGTTTCCACAGGATCAGTGAGTGATGGATAGGCTGCACTATCCTAGTGGCCAAGCAATGTTCTGCCAATTGATTTTTTTAAATATAAAGCTTTTAATCGACTGCAGATTTTGTTTTCCAATCTCTCTCTTTCTCTCACTCCCTTCTGCTAATTTGCACTTTATTCTTCTCCCACTTTCCTTATGACGCAGCAGTTCAGACAGGAATTGTTTATTGATGTTGCTGCATTAGCAGGCAGAGCAGATAGACCTTCTTGTGACTGGTGTTCAGGAGAACAAACATCTTTCTTTCTTTTCCAGGTTCAGAAAAAACCAAAAACTAAATACAAGACTAATAGCCCATTTATGGGAAATATAAAAAGCAGATATTTCCTATGAAAAATGTTTCCTTTTTTGCTTTCTCATATTCTTGTCTGCAAAACTTCCCCTTATACAACTTTTTAAATTTAGAACTCGAGCATCCCATTTCCTCTAGGAAAGCTTTAGTGGTCTAATCCATCAATAGATATGGACTTTCTTTTAATTATATGGTATATTTATCCATGATCATCCATAATCCAAATGCATTTGTAACATGGATCCATCCTTAATCAAAATTAAGTAACCTGACTCTTAGTCAGAACTAATGGTTGTTCAAAGCTCAGTTGTAAGACCAGTCCCACTGAAATTATCTGGAGGCAAAGATGACACCTTTGTGCAGCACTGGGTCAAATCAGTTAATACTGAATCTACTTTAAAGACAGAAATTTCTGTGCCTTCCTTATTTTCAGTACTTTTTACCAAACAACCTGGACATGAACATGAACCTAAATGTCACTTGCAAAGACAGTCTTGAGTCATACAGGCACATTATATAAGTATAGATTTATCTTTATTTCTAGAATTCTGCATGACTCAGTGAAATTCACCCACCAGAGTACACAAAAATTTGGAATTTTGGGTGCTCTGAAAAAAGGAGCAAACTCTAAACAACTTTTGCGTAAACCTGAGTCCCTTCTCAGGACAAAAAATTACACAGAGTCATTTCATCCAGTCATCTGCTTTGTTGTCTCTTGGATTAGATTTGTGACCTTCCAAGGTCAGTCTTCAGCTCCTTCTAGTGTTAAGTTGCAAAGAGGACAGGGTATGTCAGTAGAAATGCAGTTTTCTCCAACATAATAAGGTTTTGGAACGACCTGTAGTAGTTCCCAAGACACTACTGATTTTCAAAAAATATTGAGACTTTGTAGCTATCCCTATCTTTTCTTAATCTAGAAATAAGTAAATGTATACATTGAAATACCAAAACTTTCTCAGTATTTGCACATTTGGCAAAGAGAATGTAGTCATCTACCTCCCTGTCAAGGTATTTAAATGAAAGAGAAACTTGATTTTCAGCTCTGCTATGAATTAATAACTGCACCTGATCTTAACAGAAGCAGTAGAAACTCAACACTCAGCTGAAGAAACTTCCTTTATGTGTTTTCATGCGTAATTAGTGTCTGTAATCTGTTGGGCAGGAATCATCTCTTTTCTTAGTGTATCTACATTGTACAGCCCAGTTTGACTATGCTTTCTGATAACAATGAAAATAAATGCACTGAATAGATTCGGTCCTCCAATACAGAGCTTTACTAGAATGAAAGTAAGAAAATACAAGATTTCTCTGGTTAAATATAAAATTCAGTAGACTGATACAACTGTATTTTCAACAGAAGTCAAGGTGAAGCACCATAACAATCAGTATCTGAATTAGGCACCAAAAACAAGGACTAGATTTATTGAGAAACTGCCTCAAAACTTTGTGTGAAAAGATGACGCAGTTCTCCTTCAAAGGTGATGGATGTCTTTTGGATGTCAGTCCCCACATGAGGACTTCAAATGGTCACCTGTGTTACACCCTGAGACTACTGGAGAAATTCTACTTGTTGTGTTTCTTTCTCCTGTCTTTCAGACCCCATGAGGCCACGAGCCTTCCGCTGTAATGGCCGTGCTTGCAACCCTCCAGTGGGAAACCTTGCGACAGGGAGAACACCAGTCACTCTCACCACGTGTGGCCAGAACAGCACGGAACTGTACTGCTTCTACCCAGACCAGAATCTCCTCCACCACGTCTCCCATGGCTGTGGGCAGCCTCGCTGCACCAAATGCAATGCCAATCAGCCTGATAACTCCCATCTCCCTGCTGACATGACAGATGATTTCTTTGCAAATCCCATCTCCTGGTGGCAGTCTGCCCAAGGGGTACACAGGGAAGAAATCCGACTAGACTTTGAGACAGAATTCTACCTGACCCATGTCATTGCTGTGTTCAAGTCACCTCGCCCAGCTGCAATGGTGTTGGAAAGATCACAGGATTATGGGCAGACTTGGAGGCCCTACAAGTATTTCTCTATCAACTGTACAGCTACTTTTGGGCTCCAGGATGACCTCATTGAGGAAGGCTCCATGTGCACTTCCAGGTATTCAGATGCAGTACCCTGCACCAGAGGAGAGGTAAGCAGTAACTGAGGTTTGGACTAAGTGTAATATCAAACAGCTGGAGAGTGCCTGAAAACCAAGAGATACTGTGCTCAAAGAGATACTGTGCATATAAATTAAGCAAGGTAGCCCATCCCCAAGGGTTTATGTTAAGACAATAAAGTGGAAGAAGAGAAATTATATCTCAATGAAAATGAATGGAAATGCTTTAACAAAATTATTTTATGTGAGCTGTGTAGATTAAACATTGCCTAATTCTAGACTGCAGATACCACTAACAGCTCCAGAATCTCAAAAAAGTAGCTGTACAAAATACACATTTGTAGAGTGCGATTTATCCAAACTATTTTCCTACTTTAAGAAGACGTGACCTGCATGTTCTTTCTTTTCTTCTCCATATAAATAGTTCCTAGATTATTGAATGACTTTTAAATATATCATTCCCCTAAGTTTAGTGTAAATTTTTTTGCTCATAGTGACTACAGATTGTGTCAAGCCATAGGCTCCAGAAATGAAACTACTTGGAAGCAGAAAGTGGGAGTAAGCAGCCAGGTTTTTGTGTCTGGAAGTGATCATGGAGGTTCATCAGTAATACTTTGCTGTAAATTAAGCCTAGGGATGAGGTGAAGGGTCCAGGTAGTCTTCAAAAAACCATGTTTCAGCAGTGCATTTGAAAATGCCTGTGAAAAGAGACTAATGTACTTGAGACAGGGAAACAATAGTAAGGAGAGACTAAGTGCATCTCTGTGCAACAGGCTAACAAACATCTCTGCATAGTAGAAATCTGGAGCAGATCATATGGCTACTAAGCTGTCTTATTTCTGGAGTAGTAATTCTGCTGGTCAGTTATGATAATTCATTTAAGTCAAATAAATCCAAATGTCTTTTGTAGAGGGATTGCAATTTGCCATGCCAATATAGAGTCTTGGCAAATAATATAATTTTCCACTCTTATATGCCTTCCAATCAAAAATCTGGAAGCATTTTGCAAGATCCAGTTAATGATCTTCAGCACACATACAAGGGCTCTGCTGCAATTTCACATATTGGGAAAGAGCAGCAAAGAAAGGTGAAGTGTTTCATGGTAAAACAGGACAATTCTGGTTGAGTAAGGGACAGAATACACAGTCTGAGGCAAATGTCTTGGCCCTAAATGCAAAACAACTTTTCCTTATCTAGTACAGTATCCCCTGTTGCCCTGCACTACATTGGCTTTTGTGCTTCCTTAACCTTGGGAATATCATTAAGACCATGTGTTGCTGCTACAACAAATCTGAGAAGTGGATGTCAGAAAATCAAATAATATAACGTTCATCCAACACAAGCCTTTGTGATTGCAAGTGTCAAAATGATTCTGTCGACTTGGGCAGCAACTACACTGAAATGAGTAAGTGTATGTTTAATCAATCTGCACTGTGGTAGTACATGTCAGAAAGCAATAGTAATAGTAAGAATAGTCCTATATTTACAGGTTATACTCTGCAGATCCCAAATACTTTCATGAACATGAATTGAACACATGCAAGGTCACTTCCTCCACGGAAGGAGTGCTGAAGCTTTAAAGCAATGCACAGGAATCTGTATGGCAACTTAACAGAGAACAAGACAAATACTGTTTTACAGCACATTAACCCAAAAGGATTGTGAAGGTCTGGCCAGACTTTATAGAGACCTCTTAATCCATGAAATGTCACTATGGCAAAGGTGCAGAAGCACCAGGCTTTTCAGGTCAGCAGTATGACACAGCAGATTCTTTTGTGGATTGAAATAAAGGGAGGCACAATGTAGTTATTTAAAGTGATACCTGATCAGATTTGCCTGAGTGACACTGCTACTGTTACTACAAGTCTCACATGAGCTTTGGCCGTGCATCTCAGAACTGCAACTTTATACCTTATTTTGAAGATGTCACAAATGTCACCAGGGCACCCCCTTTTTCAGTGTTCTCTGTTTCTTTTTCACCTTCACTCTGACCTATCCAGAATCTATTACTGATTCTGGCTGAGGCTTGGATTGCTGTGGGGCTCACATCAGAAGCTGCTAGCTTCTGAAATTATCAAAACTGTTTCAACTTAAATTCTAATTAATGCTTGAGATAAATGCCAGTTTTCTTTACTGAGGGTGTTGAAGTCATTTCCACTGCATGACACTAAGATTTTCCTGAGTCTTTTTAATTTGGAGAAGAGAAACTAGTTCCTTTTTTAAAGGCCACGAGAAGAATCAGAAGAAGAGATGGGTTACTGAGGTTTAAAACCCCTGCTGAGACACATAATGAAACAAGATCTCAGGTCAACTGGCTGCTAGAACTAAGAATGTAGGTGTGAAAGGAGAAGGTGATAGAGCTGCAGCAACCTACATGCATCTATAAACTGAGATGCATCTCCCTGAGTCAGCACATTCTGGTGGTCCTCCAAGACCTTGGAAGAGTCTTTTCCTGGGAGCAGCACAGAAAACTTGGCAGAAGAGAAAATTTTTGGAGACTAAAATGGAAGCAAAAGACATTTAGATGAGTGATGTAACAATGTCACAACAGAATACAATGTATCAGTGAGTGCCTCTGGAAGACTGTCCCTTATTCGTCTCCTCTGAGAGGGTCACACACCTCCATTCCATCTCAGATAAGATACATCTGAGATGGAAGGTGTTGGGCATTGGGGAACAACTCATGTAGAAATGCAAGATTACTTTCTAATGCTTCTTTTCTGTTTTCTTTTACTCAAGCATTTATAAAACTCCTAACTCTCACTCAGATTCAGAGTACTTCTGCAGATAGAATCTATCTATCTGATATCCTAGGATCCCCATCATTAGTTCATGAACTAAAACCAACCCCATATTTTTAAGGTCTGTTCATCTACTGTAAGTGCATCTATAGGGAATACTGGAATGGAATCTTATGTATCGAGACCTTTTTTATCTACTTGTCCATCTGTCCGTTTTTCTAGTTTAAAAGCGTTCTAGTATATAGTCATGGAGCCTAAAATGAGCCTTCAGGTCAGATAATATAAATCAACACTTTGGCCCAAACAAAAGGAGAAATTACCACATCACTGCATCAGACATTAATGGGACTTGCAGTTCAAACATCATATGGGGGAAGCAAAGACTGAAATGTTTGAAACTGCATCCTGACAGCACGTGCACTCAAGGATCTGAGAGATTAAGAGCACATTTTTAATAAACTGGAATATCATGAAATGAAAACAAATGTTCTCCTCCATTGAATATGGTGTTTGCATGAAAGAAAGACATTAGTATGCAAAGTGGGGTAGAACACTGACCTGCTCATAACCACCAGACTCAAAAGGAGACCCTTCCCCTGTTGGATCTAGCTAGTGGAAGGGAGTTTTGAGTCAAAGGCTGGTTCATTTATGTGAGTGTCTGTGTGACAGATGACACCAATGAAGTGTGATATAATAAACCCATTACTGGAATTCACTGGGGGCTGAAAGAATTGTGTATGCCTGAATTAAGTAACTGGTTTCTATGGCAACATGTTAAGTGTGCCTTGCACAGAGGACCTGTTCATTCTCCGTTTTGTATCCTGTGGTGACCTCTTTAGGGACAGAAGTCCCCAGCAGTGCCTTTTGTCAAAGATGAGTGGACCCTCTTTGTAGATAAAAGATGTTTAATCCCTCTTCTAAACACACTCAGTGAACGCCAGATCAAGATATGTTGTGATAGGACAGAGTTCTGACTCCTTCAAAAGTCATCAGTTTGTTCAGACAGAAGCCATAGTCAACCCTATGGAAGGTCTTTTCTTCTGCACTGACACTGAAGGCCTCTGCTGCCTTTCTCTATCAACAGGGACTTCCTGAGCAATAGCTGCAGAGAGGGACCACTTTCACTCAAACCAAGCCAAAGCCAGGACTCTGCATGAAATGTATGTGATCTATGTTCCAAGGATCTACACTGTTTCCTGCCTTTTCTCAGGCTTTTCTTTTACTGTATTCATGCCAAACCTTTTGATAAACAGAGGAGGATCCCCTGTGCATGCACACACATACACACACACATACCTTATTAAGTGGCTACATCAATAATTCAAGATGTCACCACTGAGGCTTCAGTGACTTCTTAGCGTTCTAGTCTCACATAGCAGTAGGGTCACTGAAAAGANCTACAGATGTCCACACATCACTGTCATGGTGAGACTATAAACTTGGCTAAGTGTGTTCACGTGTAAGATTTCATTCGAGACCTAGAGATATAAGGGGCTCCACTTAAAAGGTGCTCTCCCATGAGAACACAGAGTGGTTGACAAGGGTTGACACTGATGGTGATGGGTTGTTTTATCTTTCACTGACAATTCAGCAAATAGTGAAATGAGTCTCCTCATTCTCAGTCCAGTTCCCAGTTATACTATTACATCACAGAACTTCTTGTGCCATTTCAGAGCACATACCATTCCTCATAATGAGAAAAAGAATACTGCACCCTGTGGGAGCTTGGAATTGTTCTCACA
>VYZS01038971.1:1729-12223 GCA_013400695.1 Neodrepanis coruscans
ACTTCCTGAGTATACTCTTAAAAGAAAAACATTTTATGGGAACAAGCCACATAATGGCTCTAAACATGCATCCTACTATGAGAACGTTGTCATGGAGGAAAAGCAAGTGGTGTTATGTTAGAACATGACTATAGTACAATGTGATAAACTGTAAGCATTCCCCTATCTGATTAATATAGTAACTCAAGGAATTATATATATATATATATATATATGAATATCATTGTATAGTTCTCAAATGATAGGATGTAGGCATTAGGAGCATTTTCTACTGCAAGAAGCCTATAGATACATGCGTCTGTCAGAGTTTAATACGATTTGACCTTCTTTTAGACACTCCATGTGAGGAGGTTGCAATATTTCATACCACATTTTCTTATCTGAAGATATATGATGTTGCAAGAGACTTCTAATTTAGAAAAATATACTGGAAAGACAATACAAATATATTTTTCTCTAACATGCTCACTACCACAATGCTGGGATCCCAATAGCCAGGATAATAGTCCTCATAAATTTAAACTGTAATTCTAGTTAGGCATAATAACATAGGACTTAAAAAGAAATATGGCTTAAATAAAAAATGGGGTAGTTAATATTTTTATTAGAAGGCTTGAAATTAAAGAATTAAAGAATTAGAAGTAGATTATGGCTACAATGGCAGATAGATATTAGCAGTCTCAATTTCTGCCCAGTTTCCTAATGATGACAGTCTCATTCCTCTTGTTTTGCATTCTCATACAAATAACACGAAATTCTGCCCTGATAACTCCTTCTTGAATGCCAAGGAGATCTAATGCTGCAGTTTTACTTAGCTCTAGCTTGAACAGACAAAGAAACAAATAATCTTCCCATAATACTTTGAAAAATGCTACCTAGGGATGAACAGGTAGGTAAGTCTGTGGATAGATAGTTAACAGAGACAAAAGAATGAGAGACTGAACTGTATCTTGGAAGACATCTACTGGGAACACAGAATTTTAATCATCCTACCCCTTTGTCTGTTTAGATATCTAAGTAGTTATATTTGAAAGAGTAGCTCTTCTGTTTCATGCACCACTTTGAGCTTTCAGACAGCTAGGGTTTTCCTTTTTTGTTTATGGTAATCACTTAATTTCTTCACTTCTCAGACTCTGGTCTCACCTTTGTACCTTTTCTATCTTTTTTATTCTCCGCTGCCCTGTATTATATACTGTGGCTGTTTCACAGAATAAGAGAGTATAACAAGTTGAAAAGGGACCCACAGGGATCATTAACTCCTTAGCCTGCATAGGACCATCCCCAAGAGTTGGACAATGTACCTGAGAGTATCATCCAAATGCTTCTTGAACTTTGACAGGCATGGTGCTATGACTACTTTTTTTGGGAACTCTTGCTCAATCCAGAAGATAAACTGAAGGCATAAATTGCCTTTCTTTATTTTTTATACATATTTTATATTTTACAAACAACTCCTTATATCCTACACAAATAAAAATCTAAAAGTTTTGATAAATAGAAAGCATCTTTTGTCTAGTCAGTATGTTGCAAACAGTAGTGACAAATAGAATTTTTAACTGTCAAGGACTATTCAATGAAGTTTAAAATAAAACATAAGCTTAAACTCCTTTCCTGTTCAGATTTTTCAAATCTTGTACTGAAATACCGATATCTAGAAATGTGCTAAAGGAATGTCTCTACATTTTATCTAGGAGGAAAGACAAGACTATAGTTCAGATTTTAGTATACGCTATTGTAATCTAAATCAAAATGTTGCTCTTGTTGAAGACAAAACTAGAAAATTGGGAGTTGGATTATATGACCTTTAGAGGTCATTTCCAACTCAAACAATTCTATAATTTTATCATAGTTTTTCTAGGTATACATTTGCATGTATTATCAGAAAGCTAAGTATCAGAAAGGTGAATAAACTATTATTGTTCTTTGCTCCATTGTACAACTGCCAGCTGCATCCCCTGGCCATGAATTAAGAACGTTTGGACTATTTCCAAGTTGTCTTGTTCAGTAGAAGTAGACGATTTGTTTGGAACAAAAGTTATGCTACGTCTAAAGAAAATGTGTTCAGCAGACTAAAATTCAAACTGTATATAACCCATATTGGTCAAGAATATGCATACCAAAGGAAAAATATATCTTTGATGCAACTTCTAAAGAAAGTGTGTTGCTACTGAAAGGATATTTCCTTGACTTGTTATCTGAATCCTCATATTTTTAAGAAGGACTTCTAAATCTTGTCCCTACTTTAAGAAGTGAATCTCTCCATCTTACATAGGGTTTTAATTACAAATTCGCACATCTTAAGAGAGTATGTAACAAAATAATTATTGCATTTTAGCATTTAAAGTGCTTAACTTAAAGAAATAAAGATCTCTCTTTTAAAAGTTATGCAAGTCTAGTCCCCTCAAAGTGTACTGAAATTACACTGGGCTAAAGCTCCTGAGAATATAGTACAATTTTTTGTTAGTAGTATTTAAATACAATGTTTTTAACAAATTTCTAAATTTAAGATTCAATTAGATTTTATTATTTAAAATTATTTATAGGCTCTTTTCCTTTTGGTATATTTTCATATTGTGACAAAATACAGGTGAATGTAAACACTTATCAAAGGCTTAGTAGTGTTTTATTTACATGACTGCCATAGCTCAATGGGTAAATGGGTATTCCATTTTGCATTTTGCTCAATAGGCCGTTGGTCCATAAAGAGAAAATAAGAGAAAAAAAAGGAAAAAAAATACCCCACAGTTTCAAAGAAGAGTTGATAAAAACTATGACTATGGATCCTGTTTACAGAGAAAGTGCAGTTCTGTTGAGACATTCACATTCTTCTGAACTCTCACTCTTTATTCATTTTCTGAAGAAAGGAAAAGATAAATGTCACCTATATAGGGGAGCCCGTCTATATCTAATCCCATCTCTCCATATGCTCTATGGAACAGCAAAAAAGTGACGATTCTAGGTGTTATTCAGAATCAGGTAATAAATTGTATTGTAAGAACTATTTGAAGAGCTGAAAATAAAGAATACGGAGGAGGTGAAGGACCTCCTCCACATTCCATTCAAGAATGAAGAAAAGCTCGAATTAGCAAATATTTAGCAAACATTGACATTCACCCCAAAGTGCTTCTCTAGCAGCATATGTTTAGATACCTAGAGATTAGTACATTTTTTTATGAATACAATTCAGGGTGTTCTGAAGCTGCAATAAAATTTGAACCCATTAGACATGTTTTGCAAATATTTTAGAACACAGAGTTCCACAACAGTATATGCAGTCAGATACATTTCTAAGGCAGATGTTTGTAATTACCTTTATACTGGCTGAGCATCTATGCTCACAGGACCAGCACTGGTGATCTTTTACCACCAGTTTTGATGAGGTGGATTTCCTAATTTAAGTTTTAACCTTGCTGGAAGGCCTAGAAGAGATCTCCGAGTGTGAGTCATGTGAGAGTTACACTGTTTGTTGTATTGGTGACATGGTCACAGTCTTTTTTATCATTACTTTGCCATTGCTGTAGAAGGCAATAGATGAAGACTTGTTTCCAGCAGTGACAACACAGTGGAACAAAACACTATGAGCTTCCTGGGTCAAACTCAGTGATGTTTTGGCAGTAATAACCACAAAAAGCAGTGTAGGAATTAGATCTTTAGAATTAAACATATCAGTTCAAGGGAAAAGTTCCAATTTCTATAATTTTCAAAATTTCCTAATTAAAATATAGCAAATTAAGAGTTGGCTGAACTAATAAGAACTTTATTTAAAAAGAAAACTCTACAATCTGGTGACATTACATGAAAAACCAACCAACTAACCATCTAGTAGTGATCATTGGATGCATGTATTATTGATGGTTTCTAATAGTTTCAGTTAGTCATGCTGGCTACATCATACTTTTTATATGGATTGGAAAATAAAGATTGTCCCTATGTGAGTGGACTTGTATCTAAACATACAGCGAGAGGTAAGAAATCAAGGGGGAGAAATTGTGGTAAGGTTTTTCAAGGTGCACACTGTAGTGACCTTGAGGCCAGAAACTGGATGTATACAAAATCTGCCACAATTATGAAGTGAACAAATGGAACCACAGATATCTGGCTTGGCTTTTAATTTTGATTTTTCCCTTTTTTAACTAATTTTAAGAAAAATGAATGCTTTTGAATTCTAAAATTGCTTTTTCTGAAAATTTTTGTACAGCTCAGTAGGTGTAACCATATGACCTAGAATTAATTACAGGACAGTAGATGGTGCAGATATTTAAGGAAAATGCAAAAAAATTACAATTATAGCATCTCTTTGGAGAATTATTTGGTACTTCTTCCTATGTGGTTGTACAAATTTGTGTTTTCCTCATGTGAAAAAGTTACTTGGCCAAACATGGGTGAAAACTGAGTACTTCAAGAAGAAAATGATGTTTACTATAAAGGTAATACTAGTTTTTAATTTTAAAAATAGTTGCAAAATGTAAGGAAATGACAAAGCTGATTCAGTTTCATTGCAATTAATTAGAACTTTCCAGAAATTCATGTGAAGTTTTATACTTAAGAATCATTCTAAATCTATGTAGCTGGATGCCAGTTTTTATTTTTCTTCAATGAGAATCATACTGCGATGATTACAGAAGCTCTAGCAATGACTTTAAGAACCTTTCTGCTCATTTACTGCTTGAAAATAACTTTTAAAATAACTTTTAACCATTAAATGTCTGAAAGTTGTTTTGATCTTGGCTATATGACAATAAAAATATATAGTCCATGGTAACTGAAAAGTATGAATTTTCAGACAGGCTTATCTGTTAAATTATTTTTCCTTAGGCAAAGCCAACAGCTAAAACTTTTCCATACAGTTGGCAGTTAGAACTGGAGAACAAATCTGTCAAGTCTATACAGCTATCAAAAATGAGCAGGCCAATTATGATTGAGTTCTTTCTATAATTTATATGTTTGTTGACTTTTTCTGCTTTATTTGGTGTATGAAGTGGTAAATTTGGAGTAGTACTACAGTCAAGTTTTAGTGTATGGCTTAATAAACAATTATAAACCCATTACTTAATAGCTATATCTTATTATTTTTAAGTACTTCATTTATTTTAATAGTACTATGTTACATACTAAAATGATGCTCACATAGAATTAAGTTTCAGCTATAACCTGCATCATTAACACAGCCAAAATTCATTCATTCATTGGTCCCACAGACAAGGCAGCAGAGTTTTGGTAGAGTGAGATTGAATTGTCACCTAACTTAAAACTCTCCTAAGTATAGTGATATCAACAAAACCCACGGATCCTTGATTTTAATAAAATGTTGATATATAAGCCATTCCAAGTTTTTAAAGATCAGAAAAAAAATCTTGTCTAATTCCTGGTTCCACAAAACCCCAGTCATATCAGGATTTTATTTCCTCATGAAGTTATAGATAAAATTTTATTATTTACATTCCTTTTGGGTTTTTTAACCCTACCCTTCCTTTGAATACTTTCATATCTTTCAATATATGAAACTGACGAGTTGACAATTAACACAGAGTTTTTAAATAACTATTTTTTGTAGAGTTTTTTTAATATTTCCATGCTTAATAGACATTTTGTAACACTGGAAAGAAAATTAACTGATGAGAACCTAGACATTGTTTAAAGCCTTGCAGGATGATAGTAATGCCATTTGCTTCCATCATTGGAATTACTAGCATTTTATTTACTAAGGTGTAAACTTCTTACTTGTTTAATATTTTCCGATATTGCAAGGCTAGAAACACAGTTCTAAAACCTATTTTATTTGAACCATTATATTTCTTATTTAGCCTTCTTTATTTGTTGAGCTTTCTCCCTGTTCTTCTGTATCCTTAAGTGTTCCTACAGTGGGAATAGTCACAAAGATTAGAACATTTTGTCATGTGCAGGCTGCATTCCTCTTAGAAGACTGTAATAATTTCACAGATCCAGATAAGTTTTTCCTTCCTTCCCCAGGATCAAGAGCTGTAGTCCTGAAGGATTTCAAGTAGAATATAATACATATAGAGTCATGCTACTTAAGCCCAAATGCTGACAATTTTTACAACAGGTTTTCAATACTCATAATTAGTTTCTACAAGGAACGCTAAAGAGATGGGTATTTAAAAAAATTCCAAATATCAGGTTGTCCTGGTTTGGGACAATATTAGGTGTTATCAACGGACGAGAGACGTATAGGGAAGGCAACAATTTATTGAATATATACATGTATATGGGGGGAATGTGAGTGTGGATGGGTGTAATGACTCTGCTACAGCTGGCAGGAGGCTCTGTGTGTCTCACTGGAGACACGGAGGGTGTAATTACTGTGTTACAGCTGGCAGAGGGCACTGCATGCCAGCCAGGAGGGATCTGAAGGGGGACACACCATGTGCAGAGCCAAGGAGGGGAAAATGGAGAGCACTGAGCTCCCGGACAAAATCTCCCCTTGCAGTGGGAATGGGCTAGCAGCGCCTTGCTCAGGGGCTGAGTGGAAGGAGGGGGGCCCCCCAGAAACCACAGAAGAGGCTTAGGGGTGGGACCACACAAACCAGGTGCTCCAGTGGAGAAGCTACAGTGTTTCAGAGGTGGCCCATCTGTGAAGAGGTTCTTCTAAGGGGTCTTCTCAGGTAGAAAACAGTGCCAACCTTAGGGATCCGTGGGGAGAGGTAGGGGAAGCAGGGTCCGTGCTGGTCTTCTGAGCAGGCAGTGCTGAGGAGGAGCGCCCTGCTCTTTGCTACAGAGCTGAAGAAAAGCCACGGGCACTGCTTTCCTTAGGTTTTTATAATCCTGGTCCCTTCCCAGAACTCCCTGTGGGGCCTAAGGGGCTGATTGGAAACCGAGGCACAGAGGTATCTCCTTTGTAAACCCGGGCCATTCCAGAGGTCCCACCCTCCTTCCCAGGTATTCCCAGATCCCCACCAGAGCCTGATGGAAAACCAAGGCAAAGGACATCCCCTTTCCCAGCTTGGCTGATCCCACCCCTTAACCAAAACTGGGGAGGGGAAAGGAGTTATTTTTCTTTTTGTCTTCCTCTCCGGTCTGACCCAAACCACTACACAGATCTCCAACGGAATGACATTGACAAGCGCTAATTTTATTACTGTACTCAGGTGTGACCTTTAGGTCTTGAAGGACTTCCACTGAAGTCCTCTTCCATCTATCTTTCAAAAAAACCCCAAAAACAATAAATATGCAACAGACATGGTAGATGTTTTCTTCATTTCTATCATTGTTTTATTTTACAACACTTGTGTTAGAAACAATGCAAATTCTAAAGCAAAGATAATTCCTTTCCAAATTAGCTTCAGTATCTGGAGAAATGTATCAGGGAGAAGGAAGGCGGTAATCTAAACTTTTAGGCTTGAAATGGATTCTACAACATTAAAAACACTGGTGTGATTTTTAATTCTAAAAAGAAGAAAGGTTTCCTAAGATGGAGTATTAAAAGAAAAAAAAAAAGAGTAACATTTTAACCAAATTTTCTAGGTTTCTTTCAACATTTATGCTGTTAGTTGTTGTTGGGAAAATTCCAAATATTATTTCCTTTGGCCTAGTTTATTTTTAAGGACTGTTGAAATACCTTGCATCTGAAGTAGGGGTATACTATATTAGCAATATAAGATAGATGGAAAGAAACATCTGGAAAAATCCCAAAAAACAATAATATATCTCATGGTTGATTTATTCTAAAAAGTTACAAACTTTGTAAGAAAATATTTGGTTAGATTTTTAGCAACATTTTTGTTGAATTACAGGCTACTGTCAATACAGAAAAGACCACAAGAATACAGACGACATTTTGAACTCTCTCTTAAAAGTTCCTCAGTTCCATGCAATTAATTCTGTGAAGTCCTCAGACGTATATGACATAGTATCTTTAGAACTTTGCAAACAGGATATATTTTTAAAATACAGTTTAGCAGTTCCCTGAAAAGCTGACAAATTAATCTGTTTAATTTAAAAGAATTTTTGTTAAAACCAAAATTGTTTTCTTTTTTTTTTTTAATACTCTGAATGACTGCTCTTTGGCTGCTGTTCATATAAGAAGCACTGAGAAAAGATAATATTTCATACATCCTTAGAAGTAATTGATATTTAGGTGATGTTTGAAATCGCTTAATTCTATACATTTCAATAAAAATGAAATAGAAGTGATGACTTAATTACTTAAGAGTCATAGTTATTTTAACATTTTGTATATTATTATGAAAATTACTGCTTTGAAAAAAAGTCTTTTTGGAAGTATATAACAGAAGAATTATTATTTAAGTTGTTAAATGGGTTCTAAGGTAATAAGCTGTTATTTATTTAGTTATTTCAATACTGCTTAAATAGCATGCCATTCTGCAGCCAAGTACTGACTTTGAATATTTCAGAGAACACTACAAAGTGCTATTTAAATTCATTAGGCTTGAATAAGTGTTAGTAGAACTTAGCACAGGAACTACAAATTATATACCTTTTTAATATTGTATTAAGATAGGTATTGAGCCAAAGTCTTTTTGTATTTATTTTACACAATGCTTCACTTGAACATAATTCAGGACTTTATAAGTTAGCTCAAACATATGAACATATCACATACGAAGCCTGACAGTAGCTACAATAGCTATTTCTAAAGAAGATGGAATAAACTCTTCTGAAAATACCTTGCTTGCTCATGGGAGAACTCTTCCCCTGCCCTCCATTACTAAATTTTGACATGCAGCATAGATCTGATGAAACTGAATTTTCTCTGTAGTCAGAATCCCTTATTTGAAAAATTATCCTTTGTAGAGGCAATTCAAAGATTTGCTTAACAAACAGGAGTCCTATTCAAATGTTTCTAATTTCTTTGCAAATCTTATGGGAAGGATGAAGAAAGAGGAATTAACTGTGTTTGGAAAATACTGAGACTAGAAAACAAAAAGTGAAAAGGATAGAAACAGATGCAGGAATTCTGAGTCTCCTCTGTTATACAAACTGCATAAAGAATATTTTTTCTACAAAGACTTTATAAGCTCTGAGATATGTTGCCAGTTTTGTTGACTAGATATGAGTGTTCAGATATGATTTCATGTAGAACAGTCCTAAATGCTCTTCATTGCTCCGTTCATTCATTTTTCCCAGAAGAGTGTTTAATCTTTTTAATTTATCTATGGCTGACATCCACTATTCTGGAGAGGATTTTATGGGGTTTTTCCATTTTCTTTTTTTTTTTTTTTTTTTTTTTTTTTTAACTGAGGTAGCATGAAAACCAGAGACCTCACAAATGTGCCTTTATTGAGTATCATGAAGTGACTGCCTGCGTTATAAGCAGGATATCTTATAAATTAAAATATACATAGCAATAATTTGTAGTTTAAATTAAAAAGAAACCATACTTTTTTGTATTGGTGTGGTCAATCTTTATATTTTCAAATTAATCAGTACAGAGGGCACAGACCTAAGGAAACTTGATCACTTGTAAACGGTAACATCCTAAAAGTATTATCTCAGAAGACAAATATTCAATATATCTACACTATTAAATTATGTTAAACAGAAAAAAAAAATCCTTTTTTTTTTGTGTTTTTAACAATTTTATCCATTTCCTATGGGCAATATTGTCAATTAGCTGGCGACACATGCTTATTTCAGTCAGCTGACAAGGTTGAAAAAGGTGAAAAGGGAAACTTGTTTCTGAATATCACAATAGAGACGACTTTGAAGATTACAGTCCTTTACAATGAAAATTACTGTTTATTTTGTCTTAATGTCTTTTTAATGTTTTGTCTGAATCAGGAGTAGCTTATATTCTTTCTTAGTCTCCTCAGCTAGTGCAATTTTAGTGTATTATTCATCAAGGACTTATTTACATTATTATCTATTCATGTTTAGGAAGTGTCACTCAGGTTAATTTTCATATATATGTATATATATATATTTATATATGACAGGAATAATGGATTCAAGCAGATTTTAATCCTTGCTCAAAGCCCAAAATAGAAGAAGATGAAGAAAAAAGAGAAAAAGAAGGAAAAAGAAAAACAGGCAACTTCATGTTAGAGTTCATCTTTAGTTCTGTTGCCCTGTTTTTCAGTCCTGAAAAATGCTGAACATTGAAGGTAGTTGAAGCAAAGCATGTGTTTAGTAGAACTGGGCTTGACTTTTACTGATATAAACTAAAAACAAGAGGGTTGACTCAGCCAAGATATACAAGTTGTATTTTTGAAAAACCCTTCATATGAAGTTGTCCTGATTTGGACATTAGGGGGAATTAATAGTGATAAGAGAACTCAATAGAAAATCAAGAACAAACCAGCAAGTTTTATTTTACACAAACAAAAAAAAATGGACACTAAAACGCAAGGACAGAGAAACTGAGCTCCTCTGAGGCTGGCTGCTGGTGTGAGAGAGGAATCTAGGATGGCGCTGGGTCCTCGACAAAGTTTCCTGAAAAACAGGAACAANCTGTCTCAGGGTGTTGCCACTGCAGCCAGGCAGTGAGCTGGTGTGGGAAAGGGGCTGCAGGGCTGT
>VYZS01038984.1:15292-28432 GCA_013400695.1 Neodrepanis coruscans
TAACAATATTCAGGAAGTGCATGCTTAGCCAGGGCAAATAATGGTAGCTATATTCTCTGGTGCTTCCTTGGGTGTAATAGAGGCTACCATAGCAGCGATTTGGCATGCTGCTTTATACAACCTTTATACCATTTCCCCCAAAAACACTATTCAACAAGGGCAGATGACTTTGTGTTTTAACAGACTATCAATCAAATATGTAGGACAGCCACAATTATAATGAGAGACTTGTAAAGGTCTTGGATATTCTTTAGATATACTATAATCCTTTTAGACACAGCAGTGTTCTGTCCGTAGGAATCACAGCAGTAGCTATGCATAAATAATTTGGAAGCGCCGACATACTTTTGGAGGGTGAAAAAAAGAAGAATTCTACTGCAGGTTCTGCAATGTTGTTCTTTAACTCCAGTTACTTCACCTTCTACGGCATAAGGATGAGGAGAATTTTCTCTAAAGCCTCCAGCTGAGACACTTCATATAGGGGACAGATAAAGCTGTTGACTGATGATCATCAGTTTATAAATAAGCATTTACGTAGATGAGTAATCTAATAATGAATAATGAATAATCAACACTTTGGGGAAATTGTGCTCCTCTTCAAAAGAGTTTGAAAACAAAGAAAGATAGAAAGATTTTCTGGGGCATAATAACTGTTTTGCAGCTTGTCCAGCATTCAACCAGCTTTGGAAATTACTTGCCTTTAGGAATCATTTCCAAATCAGACAGATTATTAGGAGAAACTTTAATTAAAAATTACTCTTTTCATGTTTTTCTTTACTGATAGATTAAACAGGGCTAACACATTAGGCCTGAGCTCTGCCCCAATATTGTTCAAACTATTAGTGTAATCCTAGGCACAGTTTTTAATTTTGTTGACTAGGATTCATCTAAGCATGGTTTGGAGGTTAGTTTAGACTATTCCACAACTGAGGAATAGTCAACCCTTGTAAGAGGACAAGCAAGTGTAACTGCAGAGATGGAGCTGTGACGTAACAGTGGACCTCAGTGTCAGAACACAGTTCTTGACCCATCTGACAAGAGTTTAAATACTGTATAAATTAATGTATACATCAGTAAACTGCAAAATTCCTTGAAAAGCCTGTCTTACTTTCCTGTGCAGAAATAGAGCTTGTACTAACAAAAAGCTGAAGGTCATTTATACATACTTAATTTTTGTCAAAGTTGTAAAAAGCCTTGTGAAAAAGGTATAGTCACAGGTCAGGAACTTTTTCATAATCCCTGTGCACAACTGGATGTCCCAGCACTCCAGAAGTATAACCTGTTGGGTCTCCTCTCAAAGCAGATATCTGGAGATATATTTTTCTTTCATCCCAAAGGATGAAATAACAACTCTTAGGGAGTTGTAAGGGGAATCAGATAGCAGGTAGGAAAAATAATGCTTCAGCCACACTGACACAGTTAATTATTTTCCCCCAGACTGCTTTCTCAAGGAGAAAGATCATAGACTCTCACCTTCACAAGAAAAGCTGAGGTGCTCCATTGCTGCTTTCATCCTTTCAATGAGTAAACCATGAGTTTCAAAGACTGATTCTGATCATGGAAATTATGAACACTTCTAAGAATAATCAAGTTCTCTTGAGTTTGGCTCAGACAAAATCAACTGATGTCAAATTGCTTCTTTGAATAGCACAGAATATAATTAGGAGAGGAATAAGCATGTACTTAGTACCTGTTAGCAAATCCTCATTTCATAGTCAGCTTTATATTTAAATTCTCTATACAGACCTTACTGTTTCCTACATGTCAAATAAGTCTATGTATTTAAGAACCATTTCAGAGCAAGTCACATCAGTTGCAGGATGTCACTTTAGTAAATGTATTTAATAAGATTAGCATACTTGATACTCAGACCCTTGACTTGTTTGAGAGATGTCTATAAGAGCACAGAAATATGATGTTTCCTGCCATGTTTCATCATTAAATCAAGAGAAGAGTGTGGACATTGGAGTAGTCCTCAAAGAGTTTCGCTTCCTGAAATCTCTCAGAATTCCTTAAGAAATTTCCTAGTGACTCAACGATTACCACTCTCAGAAACCAGATAGAGTTTTGAGTCAGGTATATTTTATTAAGCTCACTGGGAGGGACCATACAGAATTCAAAATCCTGTCCTTGAGCCATGAGGTTCATGAACTTAAATGCCCTGTTCCATGGTAGATGTTTCACATTACATGATTGGTTCCCAGTCTGAGATCCCTCCCCACTCCCTGCCCCAACCCTCCCATCCCAAGAGTTGGGCCCAGAACAGGAATGGGGCTGGGCTTCTTTCTCTTCCCTTCCACCAGCTGCGATGCTGAGGTGTTACATGGCAACCAGCCTGCAGAAAAACATGTTTTTCACTTAGGGACCTTGGGATGTTTCCTAACTGCTATCTCCAAGCTACAAGTATTGTCTACTTCTAATTTCCCACATTACCTTATCTCTGATCCTTACAGGCATCTCACTCATGTCAGCTCTGCTCTCCTGCAATTCTGCTACCTAGTTCCCTAAAGCATCCCCTAAATCCCAAAATGATCCCCACCAACCCCAACTCACTAGGATGATAACTTTTTTTTTTTCCAACCTTGAACATTTTTCATAGTGTAAGGCCAAAAATCTCGACAAAATTCACAAAAAAATGTGGTGCAGTTCTTTTTCAATCTACTTGTCTCTATTGAGTAAGTGAAAATATATTGTGCTGTCAACAGCAAAACCCAAATGAGAATAAAAATGTATTATCTTTAACGAAGTTATTTTTATCTCTAACAATTTTATTTATACAGGAAGAATTCTATCACCTTTGCAACTATATTTGGGCTAAGGTATAGCTTCATTCTGCAAATATCCAATCTCTGCATCATTACCAGTGAAGTCTAGCATAATTTTAGCATGTAATATTATATAATAATATGGGGGTACAGTTTTAGAAAAAATAGTGCTAAATTATTTTCTATATTGTGACTTTGACTCTGCTTTAGAGGAGTATTATGCCTATTAATAATATAATATAACATTAAATCATGCTTTTTTTAGTTTGATTGCCATTCAGTTCTCTGAAAAATAATCCTCAGTAGTCAAATATCTATTGCACAAGGGACAATTTTTCATGGATTAGGGTCCAATTGAATACAAAAACAAAATCATGTAATCAAGCAAAAATTCTTTAGTCCTAAATGTTTGACTGAATTATTGTGTGACTAATAATAATGTTTGACAACCTGCTGAAATTATGCTACTCAGTTCATGCTTTCCTCTCATTGACTTTGGTATCTTTTTCAAGTGTCGAAAATTACAGAATGTTTTAAAGAATTGAAATGGCAGAAGAAATCAGTCAAATGTCTGCATATGAAAACTGAACTCATTACCCAAGTGGCAAAGGCCAACAGAAATCCAGTGCCATTTTTCTTGAACTTGAAGGAGATGAATCATGCAATATGACCTCTCAAAGACACATGTACATGGGAGTGTGTGCATTTGGGAGCTGAAGAAAATAATTAAGGTTTTGACTGACGATGACTTAAAATCAGAATTTGCTTTATTTTTCTCACACAATAAGTCTTTTGAACATCTTAATGACACATCAACTTGAAATTGCTAGACATTCCCTTTATTGATTACAACTAGAACATCTCTAAGTTTTAAAGTAACAACTTAATAACAATGTACCTGATTGCTACTTTTTTTTCTGTTTCCTACACATAGTGATGAATGCTTGGAAAGAGTTTTGAAAGAGTAGTTCAGAAGTAGCAGAGGATAAAGACTAGAGACTATCTGAACCAGATAAACTCAAAATATATTCATACTATCTAAAGTAACTGAAATGGTCAGGAAATCCATTTTCAATCCTCTGATTAGCAGCCATATAAAAATAATTTCTTCCAATGCAAATCACATCAGACATCCTTAACAGACCCATATTCATAGTGCTGAAAATCCATTTTGATTTAGAATTATGTCTGGCTTTTGGTTTTGCTAATATTTGTAGCTGATTGATTTGGCAACACGACCTCTGGCTACACAACATTTTCTGTTGCAAATTTACCAAACTGTGAAATGCAGCAGCGAAAGTCACCACGTATTTGTGGACAATCTCATTGTAAAGGAGAAAATGAGAACATTTCAGCCAGTGCAAGTAGATTTCCTTCTAGTCTCCAAAGTATTAAGTTCAGAGGCCTGTTCCAGTCCCCTGCACTCAAGGTACAGTAATTTTGTGCCAAATATGATGTCTGCTACCATCTGGAAATCCAATATGAGGACAAAAATGACTTCACCAGAATTTCTGGATAACAGAGATTTGACAACTGTTCATGACTAGTCAAGACATGCCAGATTCATGACCAAGGCGTAAACTGACTCAGCTGCGTGCAGACAGCAATCCAGATTAGAGGACTGGGCATGTCCTCTCTGTCAGAAGTGCAGATGCACAGCAGTAATTGTGTGACTTGGACACATTGAACTTGCTTCGCATGTGCCACAGGGTACATGCACTGACATTCCCAGTTGATGTTTCCCCACAAAGAAAAGGGGAAGAGAGGCAAAAGAACCTGATTTATCTCACTTGCAAACCAAGACAATGTCATCCAGGTGGGCAAGCATTATTTGGCAATGGAAAGATTTCTGACATATCTCCAGTGCTAGCTCAGTTTAGACACACTTCAGCATATGCTCTTTCACAAGCTGGTTGTAAGAGAGCTTTATCCCCAGAAAAGTTTTTTTTCCAGAACTTCTACAAGAAAACCACTTCATGTCCCAGTGGAAGTGATAGCCCTTTCTCATTATTCTCTATCTACTCCTTAGTCAGTTCATGTTACAGTTTGCCTGTTATGGTATGCTTTGTAGAAGATATTAAGTGACAAGACAGTGGACAGTAGAACATAGATTTGCCAAACTTAAGCATTCATTCTGATGTACACAGAAGATGTACACCGTTTTCCCTCTCGGCCCCATTTCAGTTACAATCACTTTGTAGTACTTGTATCTCAAGTGTTTGCTGTGCAATGACTTCTTTTTTCTTCTACAGCTCTGGACAAGATGGATGCAGAAGTGGACAGGACATGAAACTGTATTCTTCATCCTCAGCCTATTGTCTTAGCAAGCAGTCCATGTAAATATGGTCAAATCCCTGACTTAACTTGTTGTACCTGCCATCTAACCCTGTCCCACTGTCACGCAAGGACTGAGTCTTGTGAATGTGCTTTACCAGATTTCAGAGAGTTCTTTAATTTTGGAAAACAATTTACTCCAAAATTGTTTCATGTCTTGAAATATGCTACAATGATTTAGTAATACTTGGTATGAACAGTAATATGATAGAAGCCTGAATAAATAACAGAAACTCCATTAAGTTTTGTCAATCATTTAAGCTGATCAAAATAGATACCAAATTATTTAAATAGACCCATCCTTCCATAAGGTCATATTGATTACTGCTCTTTCTATTGACAGATTTAATGTAACATGATAGAGTTTTTTTATTTTTCACAAATGGCTATTTTGTTTCAAAAATATTCAGACTTTCCAAAGATAAATGTTTGTACCATATATATACGGAAATCACTCTTGCATATAAGTGTTTTGCACATGAGGGAAAAATAAGGAGGAAAACCTTTCTTGTTGATATTTCTTAGGCGACCCTTAATAACTGAAACACCATGTACTTAAGTGAAGGCAGAGCCCATCTCTACAATTCCCAGATTAATTCAATCCGGTACGTTAGTACATAAATGTAATCAAATGATGAAACAAAGGTATTATCTGCTTATATGCTTAAATGCTCTGCTGAGCTGGATATACAGCTTCCAGCTCCTTAAACTTTCCAGAATTAAAACCTGTGTTTTCCACTTATATAAAATATTGGACAATTTTTACAAGGAAGGACAATGTCTATAGATGAAATTCCGATTGCAGGTATATCCCAGGGAGCCCACAATCACTCCTAAGACATCTTATTTTGAACAAGTCAGAGTCCAGCCCAGCTCAGTAGAATCTATGTGTAGGATCAGAACTCATGTTCTTTTTTTGATAAAATGATGAAAAGCAAGGTCAGAAATTGAGTACATGAGACCAAGAAAACCAAATCAATTTCCCAATTATCAGTTAAACAAGAAAAAATTAATCTTGAAGGGAATAATTCATTTATAATGCCCATTAAAATTGAAAGAGAACCTCTAATGTTCAGATACTTATTTATGCTGTGGATGTTCTGACTTTTCTAAAGATGCCCATTGATTTTCTGTAGCAATAATTGCATCTCATAGATAATTAACATAAATAAAATTTTTTTACTCCATGTCTTCAAGATTAAGGATATACTTGATATTGTATATGGAACATAAAACTGAAGAAACTAGGTGAAGAATGGCATTGAAATACTGAAATATTGAATTTTTAAGGTTCAGATAACCATATAAATGTTGCTAAAGCAAACATACTTAGCCTCAGGAATTGTATGGGATGGAAATAACTACTGGAACTATGAACTAAAAATTTAAAGAAATACTTGCATCTCAAATATAACCTTGTATACTCGGTGTAGACACTCTTACTCCAAACTGCCTTAACTGTAATTCTTCCCTTCTAATAAGGAAGACAATTACTTTGGTTCTGGTTGAAATAAATATTTATTTTTAAAATCTAAACCAAAAATACTGTGAACTTTAAAAGCTGAAGTCAAAGGAGGTGATCCTCCCACTTTGTGTGACACTGATGGGGCACATCTGGAGTACTGGGTCAAGTTCTGGGCTCCCAGCACAAGACTGACATGGAAATACTGGATCAGCTCCAGAAAAGAGCCACAAAGATGATTAAGCAACTGGTGTATCTGGCATACGAAGACTGTAGACCCTGCTTAGCCTCAAGAAGAAAAAACTCAGGGGGATATTTAAAAATACTTGGCAGAGGGAAGTAAAGAATATGGAGTCAGACTTTTTAGTGACAAATGACCGAAAAAGAGACAATAGACACAAATTGAAGTGCAGGGGGGTTTTAACCATAATAGGTGTCAAGCACAGGAACTGCCCGGAGAGTGTATGGAGTCTCCATACTCTGAGACATTCAAAACCTGACTGGACATGGGCCTTAGCAACCAGTTCTAGATGATACTGTTTTGAACAGTGATTAGATTACATAATCCTTAGAAGCCCTTCCCAACCGCAAGTATTCTGTGATTCTGTGAACAGACGTTTCATTTCTATTCTTGAGCCCAGAATCTCTGTGAAGATGCAGATGTCTTGTCAAGATCAGGAACAGCATATCTGTTCTCATTCTGCTACAGCCTTCTCCAACCAAAATAGCAGGGAAGACTAGTACCCAACCAAACACAAAAAAGCCTGATCAACAATATTTTCATATTTGAGATGAGATACAATTTTAAGACATCTAATAATTTCAGTTTATTTTATTAGTTTATGAAAAAACAAACAAACAAAAAAACAAGACAGCACAGTTTTATCTTTATTACTTTCTTTACTTCCAAAATTTGTCTGTGTTCTAAGAGGAGATCTAATTACTACTTCATCCCTTTTTCTTACACATGTTATTCAGAGAGCAGTGTTGAAATAGGTTTTGTTCCTTAAGCACTGTGAGCTTTCTTTGAAGAGATGTTCAGTCCTATTTGGAGTGAAAGTCCAAGTTGAAACAGCCTGCTCAGGGAAGTGGTTGAGTCAACATCCTTGGACGTATTTAAAAGATGTGGTGTTTAGGCACATGTTATAGCGGTGAGCTTGCTAGTTCTTGGTTAACAGTTGGGCTCAATGATCTTAAAGTTCTTTCCAACTGAAAAGATTTCATATTTCTATGAAAGTCAAGAGCTTTAACTGTAGTATAACACATTCAGAAGAGCTTTGTGAAGTCAAGGACCATGTCTTGATTTCACCTAGAATA
The DNA here is from genome assembly GCA_013400695.1 of Neodrepanis coruscans. Classification (NCBI taxonomy): domain Eukaryota; kingdom Metazoa; phylum Chordata; class Aves; order Passeriformes; family Philepittidae; genus Neodrepanis; species Neodrepanis coruscans. Next base: position 23,171 of record VYZS01038984.1, read on the forward strand.
GAGTTAGTTTTCTTCCTACTAGCTGGTACAGTGTTGTGTTTTGGATTTAGTATGAGAGTGATGCTGATAACACACTGATATTTTACTTATAGCTGAGCAGTGCTTACACTAAGTCAGGGACTCCTCACACAACCCTGCCAGTGAAGAGGTTGGGGTGCAAAGGAATCTGGGAGGAGACATAACCAGGACATGTAAGCCCCACAGACCAGACAGATATTCCATATAGTATGGTGTCATGCTGAACAATAAAACTGTGAGGAGCTGGATGGTGGGTAGTGGCTTGCTGTTTGGGGTTGGCTATGCATTGGTCAGAGACTGCTGAGAAATTTCATTGTGCACCACTTGCTTTTTATATTATGAGTGAACAACTGTGTGGTGTTTAGCTGCCTGTCAGGCTAAACACAACAGACCATTACAATTGTCCAGGGTTAACAGTGACATACATCTCTCAGATCTCTTGAGGCTTAAATGAAATCATGAAACAAGTCAGATATCGCAGAATGGATCTATATGTACCAGCAGGTCTCATACCTGATAAAGTAAGTACTACTAGCTTCACACAAATCACAGAAGTGTGTAGAAATGCCACTTCTGCAACCACTAACCTTGTCTTGGTGTGGATTAATTGCAACCTTCTTTTAAAGGCATCTAGCTGACAATGCTACTTCACAGAAAAGACATACAATCTTTTGTCCTTTTGCCTTGAAGAAGCAACATCATAGTGTATTATTACTCCTTATTGTATTGCGTTTTCTGGGGCCAGGTTTTGGTAGAAGCTGGGGGGGTGTAGGGGAGGTTTCTTCGAGAAGCTGCTGGAAGTTTCCCCCATGTCCAGCAGAGCCAATGCCAGCCAGCTCCAGGCTGCAGCCACCACTGACCAAGGCCAGGCCAATCAGTAGTTAAAGTAATGCCTCTGTGATAACATACTTAAGAAGGAAGGGAAAAAAATTATTAGATGAAGATGGCTGCCAGAGAGGAGCAGAGTGAGAACATGTGACAACAATGCAGACACCAAGGTCAGTGCAGAAGGAGGGGGAGGAGGTGTTCCAGGCACCAGAGCTGAGATTCACCTGCAGGCCATGGTAAGACCATGGTGGAGCAGCTGTACCCCTGCAAACCCATGTAGGACCACAGGGGTGCAAAAGATCCACTTGCAGCCCATGAAGGAGCCCATGCAGGAGCAGGTGGATTCTGGAAGGAAGCTGTAACCTCGTGGGAGACCCATGTTGGAGCAGGGTCCTGGCAGGAACCTGCAGCCCATGGGGAGAGGAGCCCATGCTGGAGCAGGATTCTCCTGGTAGGACTTGTNCCAGTAGTTCAGAGCTTAGCTTACATAGCCAAATAATCAAGTGGACTATGAGCCTACCATTTAATTGTATCATAGATTCAATCAGGGCTTGGATGTAGTGTAAAACAGATGGATGTGACAGAAGTTACAAATGCTCACATTTTACTTAGGCACTCAAATTTAGCCACTTTCTTCTCATGAATCCAGGTTTCAATAAGGAAAATAATGATATAGAATAAGGACTATTCCTACTGCTTTATTATAGTAACGTATGACAGTATTGCATTCATAGTATTCTTTCCATATGTACTCATGAGCATGTTTATTAATGTTAGCTTAGGGTAACTTTTCAAATATTTAAGTAGATGGAGCATCTGCTTTTATCAAGTTTATAAAGTGGGTGAGATGTTAATAAAGGCTGCATTATTGGCACAGAAATGAGAAAGATTATTGTCACTTGTAAAAGCAGTAAACACTGTGAGAGGTGGAGTCAGCATACGGACGGTGAAAACTTTCCGAAAGTCTCTTCCTCTCTCATGATTACATTGTATTAGCAGCCTAGCAGAGCAGGAGCTCTCTATTAAAGAAACAGGAGCAAGGCAGGATGAAATGATGAAAGTAAAGCCACACAGCAGTGAACAGGTTGAATAACTCCAGCTGTAAAATTCCATTAAATGAAATTAACTTTATATTCCCAATAAAATTGGAAATAGTAAAGGTTATGTTCTTTTTGGAAAGAAAAGCCTAGCTGCTTCAAGCTTAGAGGGAATCACATAGACATTTGAATTTTTCTGAAAATGTACTATTAAGCCCTGAAGTTCAGCTACAATGAACCATGAAAGAAGAGTAGAAATCTGCATATTGTGTGATACAAGGTGTAATCACATTAAAATTACATTAGATCTATGAATCTACAATGGGTGTGCATGTGCACAGTTGCAAGTCCCAGGAAGGGAAGCTTCAAGAACATCAGTCTTTATTGCTATGGAATGTGGCCTGTATTAGATTACTATTCCTCTTATATTGTTGACTTGCTATTCACTTTGCCACTGTTGCCGTCTCCCATATTAAATGCAATAACTACGGTGAGAATACTGCTAAGACTTCTCTTGCCTCCTTGCAGCCTCAACAATTGCAATCTTCTTAGTGAACAGCTATTTAATTACAGTACTTTCTCTCCTCACAGGGAGTTGTGTTCAGCATATTTTTTAGAATTCTTAATAAAAGATTATCTACATTAAACCCTTAGGCATATAGATTGGGACATCAGTGGTTTTTGGATTCTACTTTCAGCCCTGTTGTGCTGTTCATGAGAGCATGAGATCATTTTTTGCTAAATAAGTAAGATATAGCATGGTAATTTTGGTTTAATTTGAATAGTCACCAAACTGTTGTTATTGATATTAGTATGATTTGCATAGCAATAAAAATTAGTTTTGAGTTAATTCTTTCTTTAGAATAAAGTCTTCTGTTTATATCTGAAAAAAGGAAAGGGAGACTTGGGTCATGATGGGGAGAAGGATGGGGAACCTTTGCCAGCCAGAGCTCTTATTTATAAACATTCTGACTTCTACCTCTAAACCCAGGAACAAACTAGTCAAGATTGTAGCATCATTTGATTTATGTGCAACCCTGATAGCATTCCCTGTAGGGCAGTTCCTCAAATCAAAAGTCTGAGTCTCTTTGTGAGCTTCACATTAATTTTTTTGGTGGAAGGAGAGAGAGAGAGATCTATGCATTTAAATATTTATTTTAGATGCATAGATGTGAAGCCTGCAATCAAACAATCAAACAATGTTTTATAAGTTTATGATGGTAGTCTTTTTGTGAGTTTCTATTCTGTTATTGAATTTGACCTTGTTCACCTGCAACTTTAAGCCCTAGTATCTCTTAACACTGCTTTATATATGCAGATTTACATACAATTAAGATTTATTCTTCAGGATTCCAGAGTTTACATCATACCTCTGGAACCAAAAGAATATCTGTATCTTGTGTGTAGATTAGCAATGTTTTCAGAAACATCCTATAATTTTAGATGCTTCACTATTTAACCTGAGTTCATGATATTATCAACAAATATCAGTTAGTCCTGCAACAAGAAAGGTCATAGAATCATAGAATGGTTTATATTGGAAGGGACATTAAGGATGACCTAGTTCCAATCCCTCTGCCAGGGAAAGGGGCACCATCCACTGGACCAGATTGCTCAATGCCTCATCCAACCTGGCCTTGAGCATTGCAAGGGATTGGGCAACCACTACTTGCCTGGGCAACCTATTCTGTTCCAGTGTTTCATCACCCTCACAGTAAAGAATTCAGTCCTACTATCTTGTTTAAACATATTCTCTTTCAGTTTGAAACCATTGTCCATTGTCCTATCACTACAATCCTGATGAAGAGTTCCTTTTCAGCCTTCCTGTAGGTCCCCTTCAGATGCTGGAAGGCTGCTATGAGATCTCCATGCAACCTTCTCTTCTCCAGACTGAACAGCCCCAATTTTCTCAGTCTGTCTTCATAGGTGAGGTGCTCCAGTCCTTTTATCAACTTCTTGCCCCTCTCTGGACTTGCTTCAACAATTCTATGTCCTTCTTTATGCAGGGGGCACCAGAACTAAATACAGTGTTACAGGTGATGGTCTCACAAGAGCAAAGTAGAGGTGCAGACTCACCTCTTGACGTGTTGGCCATGCTACTTTTGACACAGCCCAGGACATGGTTGGCTTTATGGGCTGTAAGCACATATTTCTGGGTCATGTTGAGTTTTTCATCAACCATCACCAAGTCCTTCTCTGCAGGGCTGTTCTCAATCAATTGTTCACCCAACTGTACACTTATTTTTTCAAAATGGCAGGACTTAACAAGGGGGCAAAAAATGCTGATGTCAAATAAAACAGTAGAACAAAAAAAGTTCATGATAGAAGAGATTTAATTCAAACATCATCTAAGTGTTTACACAGATTTTTTTTTATTAACACTGTTGTTTCAGATATTCTTTCAAATATTTAAAATGCTATACTTTTACCAACATAAATATATATTTTAATAATTTTTTCAATGACCTTTTCTTCTTAAACCGGTCTTTTAGATTGAAAAACTCATAGAATAACACATCAAAAATGTTCTAGAAAGTATTCCAAGCAGCTAAAACTACTCCTGAAATGTAACCATGAGCCTTCGGTTTACAGAAGAACAACAGTACATATCCACAGAAAAACAGAGAGAACTTCGGCTGATATGTCATCACAGTGATAATAATATAGAACTTATTTTTCTTTCACATCTCCTTTGTATGACTCGACACGAGCAAGATTCAAGTGAACATATACAGTACAATGCTTAACAATGCCCTCTCTCCTATTCCTACCTGCCCTGTTTTCTCTACCTTCTTTGCTTTTTCCATAACCCCTCCCAAACAATTTCTTCCCTACCTCTAAATTGATGTACTACACATCCTTATAAAATCATTCCCATCTCCTGTTTATCTCCAAATCCCAAAACAGTGCAACTCCTTTAAAAAAATTTTTGCATTGTGATCGTTCTTCTTCTGGGCTGCTGTTTTCTCCTGAATATGGAAATAACTTCTAATCTTAAAGATTTGGATTATAAATTCTTTCAGTCAAGAATTTGCTTATTCTGTAACTATACCTATAACTGGGTGATTTTATATTGATACAGTCTTTGTAGACAATCAAAACAAAATGAAATTGTGACATTTTATGATATAATTTTAATCCTTGTTATGACATAGAATAATGTTAAGTTTATTTTTTCTTTCACTTACAGTTTCAAAATCAGCATTCTCTCTATAACCAGTTTAGAGACTGGAATTTATATATTTTGTGTCTTGTATGGGGACAATCTTTCTTATTATTTTTCTGATAAGACTGTCTTTATTTAAGCATACTTTGACTATCAACCTTTGCCTTAAATGGCTGTTCCTGGGTGCGGCCCGGGCAGGCGGTGGAGCCGCAC